>CAUYRT010090887.1:0-66360 GCA_963574885.1 Lepilemur ruficaudatus | reverse complement strand
ACATATAGAAAAAATTAGCCAGGCATGGTGGCGCATGCCTGTAGTCCCAGCTACTCGGGAGGCTGAGGCAGGAGGATCGCTTGAGCCCAGGAGTTTGAGGTTGCTGTGAGCTAGGCTGATACCACGGCACTCACTCTAGCCTGGACAACAGACCCCAGCAGAAGGCTGAATACCTAGCTTTTCTCACCAAGTTCGTAAGTTGCCTGATTGACCTGGTTTAGTTTAAGTGGGTATGATTTTATTTTGGTAAGGAACTAATGTAAGAAAGAGGCTTTGTAATCGTAAAAGTGGAGCTTCAGAATTCCTGAGCCCCGGATTCCTCTACTTTAAGGATGTCACTGGACCTCAAAAGGCTGCTGTGGTAAGAGGAGATACTGTTTATAAAGCAACTAGTAAAGTGCCTGGCATATAGTATTTGCTCAATAAATCAATAAATGTGACTTCCCCTTCTTACTTGCTCCCTGTGCAATCCTGTACAGCATCCAATACTGTGTGAGGACGACACGTCATATCTGAGATCAGTATGCAACAAGTATCTCTGTGCCTTCAGCACAAGGACAGACACAGATTCTCCTTTTCCAGTATTTTTATTTGCACATTTAACATTCACAAATCATTTTACAGATTTCTTCTTTTCACAGGTTTATTATTTATAGGGAAGATCAGGATTAAAATGGAGTATTGAAAAGGACCAAGAAATTGCCAGCAGTGATGACAGAGTCCAGTGGCTCTGAAAGAACAGAGAGCACAAGAGCAGTGTGTGGCCACTCCCTGCTAGGCAGGAGCACTGACTGCATAAGGCACAGCCTTTACTCTGCTATTTCTTCCTCCCACCTATTCTTGCACTACTGCAGCATAAGCAACCGCATGCATCCCTGGACTATAAACACCTGAATAGACAAGTTACATTTTGATGCATTAACCACCCCTCTGGGAGAATTAAAAAGGAAGCAGAAGTTGTTTGATTCTTAAGACTTTGAGAAAAAAGGGCTATGTGTGCGGTGGTGGTTGGCGATGGAAACGGAAGGGAGAGAAAAGGGGCTCGAGGAGGGCAACAGACTTAACTCCTCCCAATGTACAACTGCGCTCGTGTTCTTCTCAGATGCTGATGATACGGTGTTCCATTGCTCAGAAAAAAAGTTACTGACATCCAGTCAGTTCTAGGGTGCAAAGACTAATAACAGGGAACACACCCTGGGGAAGGGGTATGTTCGTTTCATGTACATAATAAAATGCACAATAATGCAATTCAAAATTGTATCCTACTATGCACTCATCGAATGTGTCACTGTAAATCAATTTACTGTATGACCCCGGGCAATTTACCTAACCTTTCTGTGCTGCAACTTTCTATTTGTGAGATGTGAATCGTAGTGCTGTATGCAGAGCATCAGAGGAGGCGCACAAAAAGCACTGAAGAACAGTGCCTGGCAAAACCAGTAGAGACGGAAAGCAGATTGGTGGTTGCCAGGGGCTGGGGTGAGAAGGTAATAGGAGTGACCGCCAACGGCTACCGGGCTTCTTTGTGAAGTAATGAAAACGTTCTAAAATTAGATAGTGGTGATGGTTGCACAACTTTGTGAATATACTAAAAATCACTGAATTGTACACTTTAAAAGGTGAATTGCATGATAAAGTGTATCTCATAAAGCTGTTATAAAAATTCTTAAAAAAATAGAATAGTGCCTGGTACACATTAAGTGCCCAATAAAATTAGCTATTATTAGTACTATTATTGTTATTATTATTTGGCCATTCTATAGCCTAAGTAAATCCCATGAAAAGTCTTTTCAATAAAAGCCCACAGAATCTAGAAAAGTATTTCTAATTTACATACAGGAATTAACATTCATACATTTATTTCCATCCAAATGTCTCAGAAACTAACAGTCTAAGAATCACAATTTCAGTGCTTTACACTGGGCTAAAGTAGCTACATGCAATGGATGTCTTATCAAATCATGGTAAGCTTTAGATAAATTCCAATGACTTGATGTTACCCAAGAATTTGAACTGACAGATTTTCATTTTCCTCTCCAGGAATAAACAGGCAGACCAAATACAATAAGTAGTTAGATTATATAAAGTACATAATTAAATCTCCAGGCTTGCTAGCCTTCTAATCACATTTTGGGGGATACTTTTTACAAAAAGACAAATACAGTAAACAGTAAAATGCTCACCAGTGCCATGCCCTGTGACCCCACCTTGCGCAACAACAGAAAATCTCCACACCACGGTGAAAAGATTAAAATCAACTCATGTGATAAACCTCTTAAGAGGCAAAAGATTTAATGATTAATGGTTGACTTTTAAGACTATACTGCACATTCAAATGTGTTGGCATCAAGTGAGCTTTTATCATCTGAACAGCAATCAAATCCAGTCTTCACCCTTTCTATTGCTAAAGAATGTGACAGCAGAGTCTTGGTCTCAATGGTAGGAGCAGCAAGTGATTACTCAGGATGGCGGTGACACACCACGTTCTGCAGTGGTCTAGAATTTCATCTGCAGCATGGAACTTCCCAAGTCCTGCAACAGGGTTTCCTTTGTTGGAGTCCCCTGTCCCTCTAGTCCTCATTTCTATCATCAGCCACGTACCTTTGCATGAAATCAGGAAAAGCTGTGTTGAGAGTTCCAACTTCCATTCAGGTCTCATCACACACAGCAATGCACTTTTTGCATATATTAAGAAAATATTTATTTATACCTTCAAACTGACCACTCACTTTCAGAAAAATTAAACATCCATTTTATCCATTTTCATTTAAATCAAATAAAACCATTCCCTAAGTTACCCAAGAGCAAAGATTAATACACGGAACAAGCTGTCTTAATACCCAATATGTATACCCCACCCCTACATACACACAAATCCCCCAAAGCTGTGGCCTTACAAATTTCTGACCAAATGTTTAGCCTGAGTAAAATTCGGTAAAGACTTAATTCCCTTTGAGAAGCATGGTTACTTCTTTAATCTTACATTATAATCATTGAGGCAGATTATGAAATAACTTTGGGAGAGGAGATATTTTAAGTGGAAAGCTAGAAAGTTTCAGACACAGGAAATGGATGATAATTAAAGACCAATTTCAAAATTAGGATCAGTTCCAAAATATTTCCTTTACCAATTCAAGACTGAAACATCGGCTTTGTCCTGAAAGGGTTTATTTTATAATTTGCAATAAACACAAATATACAACCAAAAACTCTGGACAAGGCCAGAACAGAGGGGACCAACTTTGTAATGCTTTGAAACTGAGTATCATTCAAGAACCCATTTGGCCTGGTATTATTCACTGGTTAATCTGGGGATGGAGAAAAATACGTTTTTAGAATCATACTTATGTGTAGGTAGTCTTTAAATACGAAATGAATAAATATTTAAATTCTATGATAAACGAGAAGTGTGGAATAAGAAATTCGTATCTTTACCACTAGCTATATATTTACGAGTGTTTCCTGTCTGACTGCTAATCTTTGTCTGTTAGAGGTCTTCAATGTGCAATTTATAGACAGCAACAGCTCATATTACCTTAAAGGAGCCCTGGTTAGCTCAGAATCAGCCTGTCCCAGATTCTCTGCTCCCTGGAAAACCTTCACACTTGTGTGCATGAGTATCTGAGAGTACAAGTGTGTGCACATGTGCAAAATGTACTTGTCTAAAGGGGAGCTAATTAGCTTGACAAACAAAGTCTAAAAACAAGAAAATAAATTGCTATTCCCCAACCCGAAAAGCACATCTAATGAAAAACTGTTAAGCCCACTATGAAAAGGCAGCAGCTGCAAACCAAACTCCTCCTACGTCATGCTCTAAGCATCTAGCTGTTCTGCTAATCATCCATCAGAACACTAAATCCCTCCGTGTTCACACAGTTAAATGTAGGCTTCTGATTTAGCTTTACTTTCTAGTTAGAGGCCAGAATACACAGAATAATAAAGAGCTCCTTATAGCTGTACTGTGTCCAAACTGCCTCATTCTACCCTTATGAGAAGGTACCCACATGATAATATGTATTAGTGACCTACCGATCTAAATTTCTGGGCTTTTCTATTTCAATAAGCTCCAGCATTGGCCCACTGAGAACTTCAGTTGAAGGCAAATTACATGTGGACTGCTAACATCTTAGATTGCATATTCAGAGCCAGGAAGTAAGATTAAAAGCCAGAGTGCCAACTGAGGTGCTGTTAAGCATGGCAGAAAGGTGACTGTACAAAAATAAAAAGGCTAATTCTTTAGATGCCTTTTGCTTTTTTTTTTTTTTTTGAGACACAGTCTCACTCTGTCACCCAGGCTGGAGTGCAGTGGCACAATCATAGCTCACTGCAAACTTGTACTCCCAGCCTCAGGTGATCCTCCTGCCTCAGCCTCCTGAATAGCTGGGACTACAGGTGTGCCCGGCTTTTTTTTTTTTTTTTTTGTAGAGACGAAGTCTCACCATGTTGCCTAGGCTGGTCTTGAACTCCTGACCTCAAGCAATCCTCCTACCTCAGCCTCCCAAAGACCTTGGATTACAGGTGTGAGCCAATACACCCAGCTTGTTTTTTTTTTTTTTTTTTTTTTTTAAGCAACAAGTGTAGAATTTCCTCCGATCAAAATCTGAATGTTGGCTAATGCATGTTTTCTCATTCCACATCTGAGAAACCCCCACTTAACTTCTGCCATTGCCTTTTTAAGCTTGAGAGAAACAAAAGAAAATGGATATAGAGCACCCATTCTTTCTTATGAAAAGAGAAGCATATTCTAACAGTCATAAGGCAATACGTTTAAGAGCTGCTCCTGAACTGGTATTCTCAAAACTGAAAACAGTTACCAACTCTACTCAGTGTATAGGACGTATCCCTGTGCTTCCCTAGTCATGGGTTTTCACCCAGATGGACCACAGTGACTCCATCACGCCTTTATGAGGCATTATACTATGCGTTGTATGCACATGTATTTTAAAGAAATGACATTAAGAGGAAAAGGACAGCCTTTCAAACATAAGTTTCTCACATAAGCGGCAACAGTGCTAGATGGCTCCCTTTTCATCTCCTCATCTACCCAGTTACCAAATACCTCTAAAATTAAACAAAAGAGGGCCAGAGGCAAAGCTTCACGTTCAGTTGCATTTTTCAGATGAGCTTTTGGTTTGCTCATTTTGAATCCCCATTTCCTGATTTACTAAGGAGTAAAGGTGAGAATCATCCAACTGATGACAAAATAGAACAGGAAAACAGGATAAACGGCCAGGGCTTTGCGGTTTGGAGGCTGGCTATCAGCAAGAAAAGCTGTGGAGGCTAAGGAAAACAAGACACAACAAAAAAGAATATTAACACAATAATATTGTCACAGCTACTGACATTTACTAAACTTTAATGTGCTTGGCATAATCTGGAACATAGAATAACAATAAAAGTTCAGTTACATTTCTGATCCTCAGACAAAAAGGCAGTCTGCAGCAGTTTTTCAGATAGCTGAGGGCTTCCTATTTCAAGTACTAAAGCTTTGAAAGTTTTCCATCATTTTGGATGGAAACTTTTCTAAAAGGAGTTTCTTAACCTTTCCTAAAAAGTTACTGAACTGTGCTGAACAGGCTAATAAAGATGTGTGAGGTTATTCACGCCTACGGTAAACGGCCTCATACTGCCGTGCTTTTTGAGTTAATTGTTCTTCTTAGATATCCGCTCTTTTAAATGCCATCCCTCTCTTACCCACCCAGGCAAAACCTACTAATCTTTTTACTCATCAAGGATTACCCCTCTAGGAAATCTTTTCTGAATTATCACCTGGTATTCTGCCACCCCAGGCAGAAACTGCCACTTGTCTCTTCTGTGTTCTCACTGTACCCTGCACAGACTTCTGCCTCGCACCTGGAGCACCTGCTGCCCTTGCCTGAAGAGTTCTCACATCTGGCTGCTCCGTTAGATTGGGAACTCTGGGGACAGAGACAATGCCTAGCACTGTACCTGACGAACAGTTTGTGATGGATAGTTGCTGAATTAAAGCCTCTCTCTCCTAAGATTCTACTTTCTGGTCTGCTGTGCGCCTGCACACTAGATAACTAAGCTAGTTAAAATTGCTTGTGTGGTGATTATCAGACTGTGAGGGAAGCAGAGGTTCTCTCATGAGTAAGCACCCAAGCTTAATATATAGTCTTTGGAACATCAAATTCTGGCTTGCTCAGACCTTTTCTGGATTGCTTCCTAGCTTTCAACCATGTTTTAGAGCAATGAGATGTTACCGCACTTAAAAACATTAGGCAGTCTGTCTATCCCATTAAATCAGAAGCTAGTGAACACTTCTAGTTTAAGCTGGAATTTTAAGAGAATTTTAGAAATGACTAAAAACAATGGGCACAGAACATTCACAGCCATTACTATAGACCCTTCCTAATCACTTTTTTTATTTTTTAGAGACAGGACCTCACTCTGTCACCCAGGCTGGAGTGCAGTGGTGCAATCATACCTCACTATAACCTCAAACTCCTGGGCTCAGGCGAGCCTCCCACCTCAGCTTCCCAGGTAGCTAGGACAACAGGCGTGCGCCACCATGCCTGGATTCCCTTCCTCATCTTTAGCAAAATGTGCTACTGAAGCAGAAAAGTACTACATAATGGGACTTAAACCTACACTGGAAAGTGCTATAGTTCTCAAGGGTGCATGATCTGCTTGGGTTTGAAATTCGACTCCCCTAGTCACTAGTTACATGTCCTAGGGCAAGGTTCTTAACCTCTCTGTGACTGCTCCTCATCTATAAAATGGGACTCAAAATAGTATTTATCTATTAGGGTAGCTGTGAGGGTTAAATGAGAGAATATATATAAAGCACTCACAACAGTGCCTGGCCTATAATAAACAATCCGTAAATGCCGTTATTTTTATTATGACTAGTTTGTCAGGAAAAGGTCCAAGTCATCTCACCTATGCCTTGTGTATACCAGGACTGAGCTGAGTCTAGTGTAATCTACTTTCCCAATCCTGTCTATTACTTAAGGAAAAATGAACACGAGACTCTCCACATCTTCTAAGTCCAGATACTGAACTAAGATAGACGCCGTCCCCATCAGTGCCTGCTTAGAGCAGGGCGCTCCATGGAGACACTGGCAAGAGTCCTAGCACTCACTCTGACTCTGGAGTTACACTGCTCCTCATCTTGTCTTCACCTTTAATTCACGTTTTTGTTCTATTCTGCTGTTGTAGAGATAAGTACATACTTACCGACTATAGACCAGGCAAACATCGCAATCACCACAAAAAGCCGAACCATGAAGTTTACTGGTCCTGGCTTAGCCAAAAGTACCAGCCGGCAAATCAGCATTGCCACCGTCAAGGGAAGTATACAGTAACCCAGCACACAGAGGCTCTGAAAAAAAGATCTAAAAACAAAACGCATCCATAAATATCGTAAGTGCGGCTGATGAGTCATGACACAACTTACTACACAGGTTTCTATGCATTGTGGATTGTTGCTTCCCTCCTGAGACATAACGTCTACACTCTAACATTGCATGCTCTAATTTTCTCTCCCTATACTCTCCTTCCTCTCCTCTTAAACCCCGTAAAAGAGTCAACTGTCTAATACCAAATGATCTGCTCTAATTCCTAGAGACCACTTTCTCCCACTGAAACTCTAAGGTAGTGGTTCTTAATCCTTTGCTAGTTTATAGACCTAATTCAGAATCTGTTGAAAGCTATGGACCACCTGCCTCCCAAAATGTACACAATCTTCTAACAAAAGATTCTGCCTGTGGTTTCAGGGACTGGAGAGACCATCTGAAGCTTACCAAAGGATCCCAGATAATTAAAGATACTCTAATTCATCTAGGTTATCTCTGTTGAGTGGTAGTAGTTTTAAGAGAACTTTCTCTTTGGCCTTCGTTTAGTTTGATTTTTCTTTTAAAAAATATCTAACTAGTCTGGTTTCCTTAAAAATATAATATATGTAGCTAGGTGTGGTGGTTCACACCTATAATCCTAGCACTTTGGGAGGCTGAGGGGGAGGATCACTTGAGGCCCGGAGTTCAAGACAAGCCTGGGCAACACAGCAAGACCCTGTCTCTACAAAAAATTCTTTTTAAAATATTAGCCGGGCATGGTGGCACATGCCTGTAGTCCCAGCTATTCAGAAGGCTGAGGCAAGGGGATCACTTGAGTTCAGGAGTTTGAGGTTGCTGTGAGCTATGACAATGCCATGGCAGTCTAGCCCAGGCAACAAAGTGAGACCCTGTTTCAAAAAAAAAAAAAACATAAAATAAAATAAAATAAAATTCTAAGATATGCTTCCTTGCAAGAGAAGAAGAAGGGTGCGTTTTAATGATACTCACATGTTTCCTCCAAGAAGTTTTGAGTTTAGGGTGATGGTAACTGCACCAAACCAGACAATGACAAACACCTCTGCAAACTGGGGCCCTCCATCTTTTTCACTATCTGCAGAGCCTCTTTGCAGCATTCTGAGACAAAGAAACAGCATGAGAATTGCCTCATCTTTTACTTGGAGCAACAAAGTTAAGGCATGAGTTCTCAAACACTGAATCAGATTGCTGCACTATACCTCACCTGAAGATTTGTAATATGTAGGTTGTGTTAGGGTGTGGAAAATGCCAGAAGTATTTGGCAAGGCTCCCTTACTTCAAATTCCAAATGCCTCAAGACTACAAGGGATACTGAATTTGACCTTGTTGGAATGTTTAAATGGATTACTGAAGACCTTTTCTGTTTAAGCAGAGGTTATAAACTAAAGGGCCAAATGTGGCTCACAGACATGAGGTTTTTGGTTTATATAATCCTTAAATGGTTTTAAATTTAAGTTGACATTGGGAGGTTTCACATAAGAATACGTATCTCTGGATTTTCTCAAAAAAGCAGTAGACTTTCTAATGCTGAGCCTGCATTCCAACATGGACAACAACCAAATGCAGCTGACATAATGACAAGGGGCTTACAGTCACCAAGCCACTACTGCATGCATTCAGATGACTACTCCAGCCTTTAAGCGCACCTGAATGTGTAATTCTTTGGTTGAGGTTTTGGTTCACATATTTGAAAATGGAAACAGTTTACAAACCTATTTAGTCGTAGATTTTTTTTAAAAAAAAAATCAAAACACACAGATTATTACCAAAGGACTTTGCTTTGAAATTGAGTAGTTGAATAGCTATGTAAATATACTTTGTCTAAGAATTTTACAGACATAAACTGTCTTGAATTTTGGACTTAGAATACCTGGACTTGGTGTTAGTTTTCCTAGAAAAATAATAAATAATAGCAAGCTCACGACCTCTTGTTATTACACAGTATAGAGAAGTCACACAGTAAGTCTTGCCCTGCTACGCTGTTTGCCAGTATGTGCCGGCTTTTGTATGTTCCATTCCAAGTCCTGTTCTCTATACTCCCTATTGCTTCAGCATGTTATGAATGGAAACAGTATTAACTAGCCTGGAAAGCAGGAGACCCTGATACCGATCCTAGTCCTGTCACTAGATATGTCACTTGATGTCTTAAGACTCCAGTGTTCTTTGCAAATTAGTGGGGTTAAACTATATAATCTCTAAGGTTAATCTTTCAAAACTAAAAAAATTATATGCTCAGAACTTCTAATATAAACCCTTCCATCAAGGCACTGGTCTGCTTCCTTGATATGGTTATTAAAGACATGAGACATAACATTCTACATTATTGCCTAAATTAATATATACTCAATTTAAATTAAAAAATTGGTAGAAAAGACAATAAGAAATTTGTTGAATTTAGAGCCATAAAGGGTTAGGCCTGGAAAGGACCCTCACCATCTCCTTTTATAAATATGGAAGAGGAGCCCCAGAGTGGCTAATTGGGAAGAGGTGCATAATAATCACAGAGGTACAAAACAGGCAGTCAAGACACCTGAGGTCTACCGCTAATTACGTGATCTTGGTTAAGTCGTCAACCTTTTTGAACCTGAGCTTGTTTGTCAAAAAAGGAAAATAACATTGAATTCTCGTTATGAAGATAAAATAAGAGGAAGTATATAAAGGTTTTCTGTAACCTGGGAGAAATCATTACACACACTTTGGTTATTAGTAGCCCAAAGTCACATAGCTAACTGATAGCAGAGTCAGGATGAGAATCTAGAATTGAATCCTACTGCAGCATTTTTTCCACTCCATCAATGGTTATATTCCCCTCTCCAATGAAACCTTCCTTCTCTTCTGTCCCCCCATTTTACATACAATGCATATGGGAAAGTATAGCACTCTGAAACATGATCGTGCTTTTAACTCTCTGCCACATCAATTCTAATCTATTCTCATTCGCATTCATGTTTTTAGTAAGATTTAAAGAAAATTATGTCTGCAAACAAAAGATGCTTAAACCTATAAATATTTAAGTGACTTAGTTTAATGATGGGGAGGTACGTGAGAGTAAAAATTATTGAACAGATATGGTTAAAACAGACTAAGAAATCATTGATAAATAAAGGTAAACATAATTTCCATATCTTTAATTCCATTATGTTTTAACTTGCCTTGCCTTTTTGGTCTTAAATACCTAAGAAGTACAGTATGTCATAGAAGTCCTAAATGAAATATTCAATCAAAATTCCCCTCAATTTTTAAAATCTGAAAAAAAGTCTAGTTTAGCTCAAATGACAAAGAAAATGTAAGTACTTACAATGCGAGTGTCACACAAAGAATCAAAGGGCCCCACAAATCCCCTACAAGGCAAGGAAGACAGAAAATGGATGAGAAGCAAACATGTAATATTTTCTATCTTTATTCCAATATCTACCTCTCCCACTCTTGGAATTCAGACATCGAGGCTCCCTTTGTCCTTCTAAGCCTTCCCACCTCTCCTATCCCACTACTTGTCCTCCCTGTTCCCTGATCCTGAGGGCACTTCTTCACATATCTTTTAAATCACCGTTCTCTCTATATACTTAAGCCACTTTCCAGCATGCTATAATGAAATACCAATGGACAAGCAGTCAGAAGACACAGGTCTCCCACCCCACACCCTCAGAAAAAAGACTATAGCCAAGACACTTTACCAATCTGACACTGTATTAGACAAGGCAAGTATAATCATGCTCATTTCATGACTATGAAAAATGAACTAAGAAGGAAGTGACTTGCCCAAGTTTACTTCTTAACTTCTTTAGAGACAGGGTCTCACTCCGTCACCCAGGCTGGAGTGCAATGGTGTGATGATAGCTTACTGCTGCCTTGAACTCTTGGCCTCAAGCAATCCTCCTGCCTCGGCCTCCCGAGTTGCCAGGATTACAGGTGTGAACCACTGAGCCTGGCAATTTGCCCAACTTTATATATAGAGGTAGCACTAGAACCTAGGTCTTCTGATCCTTAGTCCCAAAGTTCTTGCCACCCTGTCACATTGCTTCCCTTTTACAATTATCAAATTGAACTAATACGGAGTATCTGTTCTTCCAGGTGAAAACACAGCCCAATATTGGTAATTTCAACAACACCAAAGCTTTCTAAAAATCATAAAAGGCTCTGGCAATATCAGATCTAGCTAACAGGGGTCCTCAATCAAAAGCTGTTGAGTGATTAGTATACGAACACTTCAGTAACACACTACTAAGTGCACAATTACAATTCCTCAACTAATAAAAAAAAAAGGTAGAGGTTGGACATTTTGGCTCACACCTGTAATCCTAGCACTTTGGGAGGCCAAGGCAGGAGGATTTCTTGAGTTCAGGAGTTTGAGACAAACCTGAGCAAGAGCGAGATCCTGTCTCTACCAAAAATAGGAAAAATTAGCCAGGCGTGGTGGCTTGTGCACACCTGTAGTCTCAACTACTCGGGAGGCTGAGGCAGGAGGATTCTTGCCTATGCGCTGTGCGCTATGACAAGGCCACGGCACTCTTGCCCAGGTGACAAAGTGAGGCTCTGCCTCAAAAAAAAAAAAAAAGGTACATATCCCACATTTAACTTTAACCTCATATGTACATAACTTTTACCTAAGAGAGGTGTACATATATACTTAATATTGTTTATTTTTTATAAGTAATTTTGATGCCACTGCAGAAAGTTTACAAAAGATATAATCTTCTCACTCTAATAAAACTATTGTTGATCTTATTAAATTTTTTTAAACTGGTCAACTTAAAAACTGAATTCAAGTACAGTCATGTGCCACATAATGACATTTCAGTCATTAACATATGACACATATGACAGTGGTCCCATAAGATTATAATGGAGCTGAAATATTCCTATCACCTAGTGACAACCCTCAGGTGTTTGTGGTGATGCCGTTATAAACAAACCTACTGTGCTACCGATCATATAAAAGTATAGCACATATACTTATGTACAATACAGAATACCGTACTTGACAATACATGACCATGTTACTGCTTTATGTATTTACTATATTTTTATAGTTAGAGCGTACTCCTTCTACTTAAGAAAAAAAACAAGCCAACTGTAAAGCAGCCACAGGCAGGTCTTTCAGGAGGTATTCCAGAAGGCATTATCATAGATGACAGTTCCATGCATATTACTGTCCAGGAAGACCTTTCAGTGGAACAAGATGTGGTGATACCGAAGGTCCTGACCCTGTGTAAGCCTAGGCTAATGTGCATGTCTGCATATTAGTTTTCAAAAAAAATTCTGAAAAAGTAAAAAAAATAAAAAAATTTAAAAACAGATAAAAGGTATAGTATAAGGATATAAAGAAAGAAAATATTTTTGTATAGCTTACAAAGTGCTTGTGTTTTATACTGTTATTACAAGAGTCAAAAAGTTTTAAAAAACTAAAAAGTTTATAAAGTAAGCTGAGGTTAATTTATTATTAAAGAAAATTTTTTTATGAATTTAGCATAGCCCAAGTGTATAGTAATGTCCTAGGCCTTCACTTTCACTCACCACTCACTCACGGACTCACCCAGAGCATCTTCCAACCCCACAAGCTCTATTCATGGTAAGTCCCCTCTATAGGTGTATCATTATTTTTTAATATTTTATACTGTATTTTTACTGTACCTTTTCTATGTTTGGATATGTTTAGATACTCAAATACATACCATTGTGTTACAACTGCCTACAGTATTCAGTACAGTAACGTGCTATTATATACAAGCTCGTAGCCTAGGAGCAATAGGCTATCCCATGTAACCTAGGTGTAGTATAGGAGGCCATACCATCTAGGTCTGAAGTACACTCTATGATGGTCACACAACAAAACTGTCTAATGATGTATTTCTCAGAAGTAACCCTGTTGTTAAGTGACACATGACTATATAATGACATTAATAGACTGTGCTTTTTTAATGCACTGAAGATTTTTAATTCATAGAAAATTCATAACAGTATTTTAGTTATTTTCTTGTTGCTGTAAAATATATATCATTTTAAACATTTCTTTCTTTTTTTTCTTTTAAGAGACAGAGTCTTGCTCTGTTGCCTAGGCCTGAGTGCAGTGGTGTTGCAACCTCAAACTCCTGGGCTGAAGCGATCCTCCTGCCTCAGCCTCCCAAAGTACTGACATTAAAAGTGTGAGCCCATAACCATTTTAGCCATTTCTAAGTGTACAGTTCAGTGGCATTAAGTACATTCACACTGTTGTGAAATGATCACCACCATTTATTTCTAGAACTTTTTCATCTTCCCAAACTGAAACTCCATACTTATTAAATAGCTCCCTCAGTCTCATCCACACAAGCCCCCAGCTGCCACCATTCTACTGTCTCTATGAATTTGACTACTCTAGGTAACCAATATAAGTGGACTCATATTTGTCCTATCGTGTCTAGTTTATTTCATTTAGCACAATGTTTTCATCCACATTGTAACATGTGTTCATGTTACAATGGAATTTCATTCCTTTTTAAGGTTGAATAATATTCCCCTTATATATGACATATACATTTTCTTTATCCATCCATCAATGGACATTTGGGTTGTTTCCACCTTTCAGCTATTGTGAATAATGCTGCTATGAACATGGGTGTACAAATATCTGTTTCAGTCCCTTTTCAATTCTTCTGGGTATATATCTAAAAGTGGAATCGTTGTATCCTATGGTAACTGTGTTTAATTTTTTGAGAACCCGCCATATTGTTTTCCACAGCAACTGTACCATTTTACATTCTCACTAGCAATGCACAAGGGTTCCAATTTCTCCATATCCTTGCCAAAACTTATTTCCTGTTTTTTTTTTTTTTTGTAATAGCCATCCTAATAGGTGTTTGGTGCTATCTTATTGTGGGTTTTTTTAAAACTGTTTTTAAGTCAAGAAATTGTTTTCCCTGCCACTTTGCCAAGGGCTATGATAACAGAGTAGGGCAGAAGGGCATATTCCTAGCCACGACTTGCTCACCCTTTGTGCCACACTATTTCTCTATCCCCACAAGGTTTGGGAATAGATCTTAACATAGCTAACATTTAACATTAATCAGCAAATTAACACACTGACTACCACATTGATTCTGCATTGTGACTGGAGTAACCTTGCTGTGAACAGCAGCAGCTGAAAGGATATATTCACGTGTGGGGCAGCAGTGGTAAAGTGGAAAGGGCACTGAACTGGAAACTGGGTTCTAATCCTGCCTGTGTGATCCTGACAAGACACACAGTTTCTCTGGGACTCATTTTCCTCATCTGTAAAGTAGAAATAATTACTCCTATTTCATAAAGCTGTTATAAGGATTAAATAAGATAATACGTATGTGTAGAGGGAGGCAATAGAAAAACAGCTACCATTTATGGAGTGCCTACTAAATGCCAGATGATGTGCTAGGTACCTTATATGTATTATCATCTCTAACCTCACCAGCAAGGTACATGCTATTATCTCCACTTTAACAGACGAAGAAACTTGAGCCCCTCAAAAGTTAACTGTCTTACCCAAGATCACACACCTAGTGACGGAGCTACCATTTGAACCCAGACCTGTCCACTATAACAGGAGTAGCAAATCAGTTTCAAATCATGTACCAGCTCCAACCCACAGCGCACTGTGTTGAGAAAGATTCTGCCACTGCATCCAGGCTCCACACGGAGTGATGGCACACTCATACCTGACACCCCCGTATTACAGCTGAAATGCTGTCAAACTGGGAGGTATGCCCGTGTACGACATTATTGTTACTATTCTCAAACAACTGATTTGATTTTTCTGATAAAGGGTAATAAGAAAACCAAGATTGCTTTAAAAGAAAAGAAAAATAAGAAGCCTAAACAATTTTAAGAAAAAATTCTAAGAGCATAATTCATTGTACTGTTTTGACAGAACTCTTTAACAATGACAAAGAAAGCAGTCATCAGACAAAATGATAGTTTTAAAAATAGAAATGTCAATAAAAGCACTATTGATTTGTTAATCATTAACGGGTATTTACTATTATTCTAATTGAACATTTAAACATTTGTCTTACCCTAGGAGATTGTTAGTCCTTTATAGCAGCTTCCAGAAATATTTTTTGTAGTGCTAACTACAGCATTTTCCAGGTGCTGGTATACAGTTTATATTTATTGATGAGGACAATATAATAAGCAAAATCTTCCAAGCTCTGAACTTGCATTCTAAACTTTAAATTTCTTCCAAAAATTTCATTCATATATTCATTTGCATATTTTTTCATCCGGCAAAATGATGTCAGTTTTATTACCACAGACTCTTTGCTTTATAAAGTATTTATGACAAGGTACAGTGAGATGAAGCAAATCCTCAAAAACCTCATATACTTACAATCTCTCAAAAGAGTATTACTTTTCCTTGGGTACAAAACATGCATGAATTTTTTCCCAACAGCTTTTAGATCACGCATCTGAAAAACACAAACAGCTTGTTGTATTGTGATGACCAAGGTTGCCAGGCAGCGCCTCACTTAATTTGCTAAAATCTCTTTTATTTCAATCTCCTGAAAGCTCTTCATCGAATTTTGAAGCGAATTCCAGTTCAACCTTTTCACTATACCAACAAACCAGACAGGTAGAGCATGCTTTTTCTATTAACTCATTAACTTAATATTTAACAGTTTTCCATATCCACCACTTCTATTTTGATTTTAAAATCTCTAAAAGAGAAACATAGCCCTCTCAAGATGCTACATAAAGAAACTAAAATAACAGCACTATGAAAAGCTGCTCTGTAAAATATAGTATGCGACATTCACTTCATACAAGATGAGGTCCCAAGGGCCCATCGGCCCGCTCCCTAGCTACCACATTCTTTTTAATACATAAAACAATTTCCAACATTCCCAATTTTAACTGGTAAATGAATCCCAGAAGCCAGATACGAAAGAAATCAAGACATCTGAGGAAAGCTTCAGTAATACAAATATAACCTGTCAAAATACCATTGAGGCCGGGCGCGGTGGCTCACGCCTATAATCCTAGCACTGTGGGAGGCCGAGGCGGGTGGATTGCTCAAGGTCAGGAGTTCGAAACCAGCCTGAGCAAGAGCGAGACCCCGTCTCTACTATAAATAGAAAGAAATTAATTGGCCAACTAAAAATATATAAAAAAAATTAGCCAGGTATGGTGGCGCATGCCTGTAGTCCCAGCTACTCGGGAAGCCGAGGCAGGAGGATCGCTTGAGCCCAGGAGTCTGAGGTTGCTGTGAGCTAGGCTGACACCACGGCACTCTAGCCCAGGCAACACAGTGAGACTCTGTCTCAAAAAAAAAAAAAAAATACCATTGAGATAATTCTGTCCTAGTTTTTTCACCTAATCCATATCATTAAAAACTCTTTATAAACATAATTTTTAATAGTTCTTTAGCATTCCACCACATGGCTGTAGTATAATTTACTTAACTAGTATCCCATCTGTTGTTAATTTGTTTCCAACTTCCCTATTACAAAAAACTGCTATACTGATCATTTGTATATTGATATTTTTTATGTTCAAAAATTTTTTTACTTTATTTTTCCTTATACTATATCTAGAGAATTAAAATTATTGGTTTAAAAAGATTTGGACATTTTAAGATTTTAATACCCATTATAGCCAAACCGCTCTCCAAAAGGCTATACTGAATTATTCTCTAGGGGAGAATCTTAAATTTCAATAAATAAAACATACTGAAAATCAGTGAACCAAACGAAAATATTGTACAGTACTATCAGTTATTTAGTCCCATGATACTGAACAGAAGTTCTCTCAACTAGTCTAACTTACGATGGTATTCTGAACAGATTCATTTAATGTGGAGCTGTCAAATTCCCGAACTCGAGATTTCATAGGAATGGTGATTTCTCCTTCTATAGGGATGTCTTGTGAGATGGATATATCTGAAAGGCCTGCAAACTGAGAAGAGTCAGGAAAAAACAATTAAGCTAGTAATAAACTGCAGCATTCCTCAGAGATAGCGTCATTTCCTAGAGAGTAGGGACCATGTCTTTTTGTAGGGTTTTGTTTTACATAGTAGTCAAAGTAGGTATGAGCTCAACAGACATTAAGCAATGGAGTTGAGTATAATTCTCAACTGCTTATTTCTTCTAATTTAAAGGACATAAAATAAAGGACATAGAATATAATGAAAAAATATTTAAAGTAAATACCATAGACACTTTCTTGCCCACCAATATTTGGTTTCTTTCAAGCATGAAATCTTCACATGACACACACTAGCAAGATTGAAATATTAACTGCAAAGCTTTAAAAAGTGACCTTTTAGCAATCACACCTTAAAACCGCCCCGTTTCTGTTGCACTTCTGCTCCTGAGTAGGCTCTAGTGGCCTCTGCTGGCTTAAAAAGAGCATTACGTGAAACGTAAAAGGAACTAGGAAAAAAACAGAGAAACAGCAAAATACAACTTGATTACACTCTTTTTACCAGGTTATCTGGCAACCACAGAGAAAATAAAATTTTCAAAGTGAATAAAAAATGTGAACTGTTAACCTCATATGTTCATCTACCAAATTATCATGACCCAAACTCTCGAATCTATGAATTCCTAAGAAAACAGAAGCAATTCCTTCTCATACAGTTTTTGGCCCAGTGGGCACAATTTTCAGTGGACAACAGTTGCAGGTAAATGAAACACAAGACAGGATACTGAAATTTTAGGAAGAATGAAGTTCAAAGAACTTTTAAAAAACAATTGAACCATACTCACATTTTTTTAAATATAAGAAGTAAGCCATATGACCAAAAAGTATTGGAAGGGGCTTTCCCTCTATCTCCATAAACTGACAGATCAAAAGATTTCTTGGATTCCCTTTCCCTCCTGGTTATCTCAGTATGTTGCAGGAAAAACTATCAAGAATACAACCAGACCAGGCCCAAAACATTTAAAATGTAATACCCATCTCTCAGGTTAATTTAATTTGCTAAGAGAGTCATTTACAAATCAATCTGTTTCCCCACCCATTCATCCTCCCTAACAACCATTTATTGCTCCTAAACAGAATTACCTATGCTGCTCATCTCCCCCTCCCTTCTAAAAGGCAGGTATAAAAATAACAGGATCCCATTGGGACAATGGGTAATCACTCTATGATTCTCTCCATGCGCATGGTAAATAAACATTTCTCTTACTAATCTGCCTTAAATGTGAGTTGATCTTTCAGGGAAAGGGCAAGTTGCTTCTCACCCCGCCTAGTTTCCTATGAGGGTGCAGCAGACGGGGAGAGAAGCCAGGCTTCTTCGAATATATGCTGTTCTGTATGAAAGAAAAAAGAAGCAATCCCTGAAACTAACAGAAAAATTAAACAAGTCAACTTACCATATATTGAATTAATTAAATACACAACCATAAAGATAGTAACTTTTTCAATTGACTATAAAACAGTGTAATTAGACTTACTATTAGGATGTAGAAAGCTGGAAAGAGCATTCATCAACCAGAACAATGAGAAAAGGCTGGATAACTTTCCTTAAATGCATCAGAGATCTGAGGTTGTAAGGAGACCAAGTAGCCTGGATGAACTCTAGGAAAGACAGGTGCTTCCAAGAAGAAACAGGACATCAGCAATAGCTCAACTACAGCAAAGCACGAGGGGAAAATGACAGTAGGCACCACCAGATAGGTATGAAGAATTCAGCTAAAATTTTAAATAAGCTACAGGTGCATGCCACCATGCCTGGCTCATTTTTATATCTTTTGGTAGAGACAAGGTCTCCCTATGTCACTCAGGTTCATCTCAAACTCCTGGTCCGGCCTCAAGTGATCCTCCTGCCTCAGCCTCCCAAAGTGCTAGGATTATAGGCATGAGCCACCGCACCTGGCCTCCACAGTGACAATTTAGCAAAAGAGATGTACCACTTCTGGCAATCTCTACTATTCTATATATGATGTCCAGCATTCAATATTAACAAAAAATTATCCCCCTGGTGCCGGCTGCAGTGGCTCACACCTATAATCCTAGCATTTGGGAGACTAAGGTGGGGGGATCGCTTAAGGCCAGGAGTTTGAGACCAGCCTGGGAAATACAGCAAGACCCTATCACTACAAAAATGTTTTAAAAATTAGCCAGGCATGTTGGCACATGCCCATAGTCCCAGCTACTCGGGAGACTAAGGCAGGAGGATCGTTTGAGCCTAGAAGTTCAAGACAGCAGTGAGCTGTGATGATGCCATTGCACTCCAGCCTGGACAACAGTGAGACCCTGTCTCAAAAAAAAAAAATTATCCCTCACACACACACACACAAAAACACAACCCACTGTGACAAGACAAAGCAATCAATAAAACCAGACTCTGAGATGACCCAGATGTTGGAATTATCAGAAAGAAATTTAAGATGAATATCATGAATATGCTTAAGGCTCTAGCAGAAAAGGTAACATGCATGAATGAATTTCTGCATAGATGGGAACTGTAAGAGTCACATGACATTGCTAGAAATACACATAGTAACAGGTGAAGGATGCTTTTGCCAGCCTTATCCGTAAACTCAACACAACCAAAGAAAGAATTCAATGCTAGTTCAGTCAAAACTATCTAAACTAAAACATAAAAAGCAGAAAATGGAAAACAGAATAGAGTATCCAAGAGCTGTGGGATAATATTAAATGGTCTAATTGCATAAATAATTGGAATCTCAGAAGGAAAACAGAGAGATAATGGGTCTGAAGAATATTAGAAAAGATAATGGTTGAAAATTTTCCAGAAATTATGAAAGATATCAAATGACAGATCTAAGCCCAGACAACCTCATCAAGATAAATAACAAAAGACAAAATTAAAAAATCCATTAACCTAGACACATTCAAACCACTAAAAACCAAATATAAACAGAAAATCTTGAAGGTAGCCAGAGAAAAAGACATTGCATTCATAGAAAAAAAGTTTTATAACAGACATCTCACCAGAAACTGCAAGCCAAAAGAAAATGTAGGGACACTTTAGAGTGCTGAAAGAATAAAACTGTCAATGCGGAATTCTAAACCCAGTAAAAATACCCCATCAATAATGATGGCAAAATAAAGACTTCTTTCAGATAAGCAAAAACTGAGATAAGAAATGCTAAAGGAAGTTCTTCAAGCAGAAATATGGTATCAGAATGAAACTCAGATTCACGCAAAGAAACGATGATCTCCTTTAGCATTTCTTATCTCAGTGTTTGCTTATCTGAAAGAAGTCTTTATTTTGCCATCATTATTGATGGGGTATAACTGTGCTCCCATAAAATTATACTTACAAAAAGACAGTGGGTCAGTTAAGTTATAAAAATACATTATAATATTTAGGAGATAATTGGAAATGGAACCCTGACAAGATTCTTGATATGAAGGAATTATTAATTTTTTAGATCTGCTAATGTTATTGTGGTTATATTCTCTTTAAAAACAGAATCCTTATCTTTTATAGATGCATACTAAATATTTATTCATGTAATGATGCCTGGGACTTGCTTCAAAATAATGAAGAAAGGGAGTAGGGATATAGAAGAAAGCAGATTGGTCACAAGATGACAATTGTTAAAGGTGAGTACACGGGGATCCAATTTACCATTCTCCTTTTGTATATTGTGAAAAACTAAAAATAGAACTATCGTATGATCTGGCAACCCCACTTTTGGGTATATATCCAAAAGAAAGTATTAAATAAATCAGTGTATCAAAGAAGTATCTGACTGCCCATATTTATTGCAGCGCTATTCACAATAGCCAAGATATGGAATCAATCTAAGTATCCATCAACAGATGAATGGATAAAGAAAACGAAATCCTGTCATTTGCAACAACACTGAAGAAGTTAGAGGACCTTATGTTAAATGAAATAAGCCAGGCACAGAAAGACAAATATCGCACGTTCTCCCATGTGGGAGCTAAAAAAAAAAAATTGATCTCATGGAGACAGAGAGTAGAATGACGCTACCAGAGGCTGGGAAGGGTAGTGGGGAGCGTCGGGGTGGGGTGGATAAAGAGCGGTTGGCTAATGGGCACAAAAATACAGTCAGAAGGAGTAAGAGCTAGTGTTCAGCAGCACAATAGGGTGACTATAGTTAAAAATTTATTGTATAAAAAAACTAGAAAAGCAGAATTAGAATGTTCCTAACACAAAGAAATGATAAATGTTTAAGTTGATGGATATCCCCATTATCCTGATTTGATCATCACACATTGTATATTTGTATCAAAGTATCACATGTACTATAAATATGTACACCTATTAAGTATCTATAAAAATTAGAAACTATAAAAAATTTTTAAAAAGTTAAAAAACAAACATTCTTAATTCTAAAGGTTAAATTCTTTTTTATTCTCATCTCCTCCTCACAACCTGAACCAGAATATAACTGAGCTTCTAGATCTTAGATTTTACAGAAATATGTGGCTAGAGAAACATACTAAAAATACCACAAGGATACAATTAGGCAAATATAAGACAAATGACCCAATTTAAGTAAACAAATTACATAAAAAAGAGAACAATATATTAAAAGAAACTAAATAACCAAATGCAATTTGTTGGCCTTGTTTGGATACTGGTTTGAACAAACAGCAAAAAAGACTTGTTGTTTTTAAAAAAACTGAAAGAAGATAAACAGGGATTAGATGATATTAAGGAATTATTAGTTTTGTTATGTGTGATACCAAAGAAAACAAAGAAAAAGTCTTTTCCTGTTAGAGAAACATACTGAAGTATTTATGAATGAAGTGATATGTCTGGGATTTGCTTTAAAATACTCAGAAAAGATCATGAAAGACAAGGAAAGATTGAAAAACCATTACAGATTGGAGGAAACTAAAAAACTAACAACTAATGCAATGTGGAATCCAGGATAAGATCTTGGAACAAAAAAGGACATTAATGGAAAACTTGGTAAAACTCAAATAAGGTCTACAGTTTAGGTAATAATGTTATTCCAATGTAATTTCCTGGTTTTCATCACTGCGTTATGCTTACGTACAACATTAGAGAAATCTTGGTGAGGGATATAGAACTCTCTGAACTATGTTTACAACTTCTCTGTATGTCTAAAATTAGTTCAAAATAAAAAGTTTAAAAAAAACTCCAGAAAAAAAAATGTGGTGAGATCAATAAGAATAGTAGGCTGGGTGCAGTGGCTCACGCCTGTAATCCTAGCACTCTAGGAGGCTGAGGCAGGAGGATCGCTCAAGGTCAGGAGTTCAAAACCAGCCTGAGCAAGAGTGAGACCCTGTCTCTACTATAAACAGAAAGAAATTAGCCAAACAACTAAAAACAGAAAAAAATTAGCAGGGCATGGTGGCGTGTGCCTGTAGTCCCAGCTACTCAGGAGGCTGAGGCAGGAGGATCGCTTGAGCCTGGGAGTATGAGGTTGCTGTGAGTGAGGCTGACGCCACGGCACTCTAGCCCAGGCAACAAAGGAAGACTGTGTCTCAAAAAAAAAAAAAAAAGGAATAGCAGAATATTGATAGGTACATGGGTTTACTATACTACTCCTTACTTTATGTATTTGAAAGCTTCCATAATAAAATTTAAAAATATATCATTCCAGGCTGGGCGTGGCAGCTCATGCCTATCCTAGCACTTTGGGAGATGAAGGTGCGAGGATTGCTTGAGGCCCAGGAGTTAGAGGTTGCAGTGAGCTATGATGAGGCCAATGAACTGTAGGCAACAGAGCAAGACTCTGTTTAAAAATATATATATATACACGCACACACACACATACATCGCTATCATTCCCTGTTTTTGCCATTCTCTCAAACTACTCTCCTTCCTCTCCTCTTTCCTAATCAAATTCCTCTTTACTCCCCCACTCAATCCTTTGTAATCCAGCACTGGCCTTCTTGCAACTTTACTGACACTGCTCTCTAATAGTAACCTTCCTTAATCAGGAAATACAAGGATCCTTCCCAGTTTTCATCATCTTGTTCGAATATTCTGCAGCATTTAATGTGTAAAACATGCCCCCCGCTTTTTCTGGGTTTTTTTGAGACAGAGTTTTGTTCTGTCGCCCAGGATAGAGTGCAGTGGCATCATCATAGCTCGCTGCAACTTCATACTCCTAGGTTCAAGTGATCCTCCTGCCTCAGCCTCCTGAGAGGCTGAGACTACAGGCCCACACCACCATGCCGCAGCTAATTTTTCTATTTTTTATAGAGAAGGGGTACCGATATGTTGCTCAGGCTGGTCTCAAACTCCTGGCCTCAAGCAATCCTCCCACCTCAGCCTGCCAAAGTGCTAGGATTACAGGTGTGAGCCACTGTGCCCGGCCTAAACCACACCTTTTTGAAGCTGTATTCTCTCTTTACTATGACACTATGCTTTCAAGCTCCAGGACTGCTTGTTTTTTTTTTTTTTTTTTTTGAGACAGAGTCTCGCTCTGTTGCCCAGGCTACAGTGAGTGCCGTGGCATCAGCCTAGCTCACAGCAACCTCAAACTCCTGGGCTCAAGTGATCCTCCTGCCTCAGCCTCCCGAGTAGCTGGGACTGCAGGCATGCACCACCATGCCTGGCTAATTTTTTCTATATATATTTAGTTGGCCAATTAATTTCTTTCTATTTTTAGTAGAGACGAGGTCTCGCTCTTGCTCAGGCTGGTCTTGAACGCCTGAGTTCAAACGATCCTCCTGCCTTGGCCTCCCAGAGTGCTAGGATTACAGGCGTGAGCCACCGCGCCCGGCGACTGCTTGTTTTGAGCTTCCTTGCCGCCTGCTACTGCTAAGGGAGGCAGGGTAGTGCAGTCTAAGAAATAGGCTCTAAAGCCACATAGGACTCCACTCTCACATGGAAACAGCACTGCTATAAAAATTGCATAACACCTGCATTGCACCTACCACATAGTCTACGCTCAACATACAGTATTTGGAGAATACTGGTAAGAGTGGAGGCCAGGCAGGCTGGGTTCAAATCCCGGCTCCATTATTTACTATTCATGTGACATTAAGCTGGCTACTTGAACTCTCTGTGCTTCAGTTTCCCCATCCGTAAAACTGAGATAATGGTACCATCACCACAAGGCTGATGTGAGAAAGAAATGTATTAATACATGTAAAGCACTTAATATCAGGCACACAACAGGGGCTAGATAAATATTAGCTCAGGCTGAAGATTCCCAGGGAGTCAATCCAGTTTTATCACCGTTATAAAATAAAGAATTTGGCTGTTCTCTGTCCCTTGTTCCTGGGAGGTACTGTCTAAACTTAGAATTTCCTGAATGATAAGAGTAGTTTTGTCATTCATGGTAGGTTCTGATAGTTTATGCTAACAGGTGACTCATGGTAGGCCACTAGATAGTTTATGCTTAGGAGATGACTGAGGATGGGGGCTAACCGCATCAGAAAGACCAAACATATAATTAGAGGGTTGGGGTTTTAGGTCACAAGATATAAGCCCAAACTCTGGGACAGTAGGAGGCTGAAGACTGAGTTCAGTTATGAGACCAATGATCCAATCAATCATGCCTACACAATGAAACCCCCATAAAAACTCTAGACACATGAGTGAGCTTCTCTGGTTGGCAATATTCTGCATATTGTCATACACAAATCTACCAGGAGGGTAACACGCCCTGACTCCAAAAGGTAAAAGACGAAAAATCTTTGTGTCTGGGACCTTCCTACACCTAACACTGTGTATCTCTGCCTTTTGCTGTTTTGGATTTGTATCCTGTTGCTATAATAAATTTGTAATTTTAAGTATCGCACTGTCCTGAGTTCTGTGAGTCATTCTCAAATTCAAGGAATTGAAGTTCCTTCAAATTCAAGGAACCCTTGAATTTGTAGCCAGTTGGGTCAGAAGTGAGGGTGGTCCTGGGAACCTCCAACCTTGTGGCTGGTGTCTGAAGTCAAGGCAGTCTTGTAGAGAACTATGCTTTCAACCTATGAAGTGTGGCCTAATTCCAGGCGGCTGGTATCAGAAGTCATTGCAGTCACTAAAGTGCCATGTGATCCCCCATCCCCCATATCTCCTCTCAAGAGAACTAATGACAGTGTTCCACAAGCTGAGCCAGGAACTACAGCCCTCCAGTCCCCTATATACAGGACTTCCAGGCCCTCAGCTAATGGACCTGCTCTCTGTCTAACCTCCAGTGGGAAAGAAAGGTGACTTGGACTCCATGCCTCTCCCTTTCCCATGTGCAGGCAGGCTCTTGCATATATACACCCATGTGCACAGAAACACACATGCATACTTTGTTGTCTGGCTTGGGCAGTGAGGGGAACAGGTAGAAGCAGAGCCAAAAACACACAATAAAAGCAGGGACTGCAGCCCTGAAAAAAATGGCTGGGAGCTGATGGCTTACACTATTGACCAAAATGCTGGAGAGAGAAAGGAGTCAACAAGGGAGAATTAAGCAGGATTCAGCGCCGTCCAACAGGCCTGGCTCCAAGGAGTGGGTGGAAGGTGGCTAGTGATATGTTCTCCAGCCTGTCCCTTCCCCTGGGGCCAGCTTCCTCACATAGCCCAAGCTGCAGCCATCACTACAGCTCTTTTTCCTGCTCCCTAAATATAGACAGGCAGTACCCAAAATTCTGTCTTTTTAACTCTGTGCAGATGACTCCTAAATCAACATCTCTAGTGCTGACCTCTTCTGAGCCCTCAAGTCCAACTGCCTGTTAGCTATCTACTGAATGGCCTGCCAGTATCTCAAACTGAGCATGTCCCAAACTGAATTAATCAACTTTTAAGGCCCTCATCCAGCTAACTCTCCTCTTTTATTATCTATTTTTGTTCAGGGTATCACTATACTGTTGGTTGTCTATAACCCTGCTTTTCTTTCTCTCTTTTTTTTTTTTGAGACAGGGTCTTGCTCTGTCACCTAGGCTAGAGTGCAGTGACATCATCATAGCTCACTGCAATCCCTGGGCTCAAGCGATCCTTCTGCCTCAGCCTCCTGAGTAGCCGGGACTACAGGTGTGCCACCATACCTGGCTAATCTTTTTTCTCTATTTTTTGTAGAGACGGGGTCTTGCTATGTTGCTCAGTCTGGTCTCGAACTCCTGACCTCAAACAATCCTCCTGCCTCAGCCTCCCAAAGTGCTAGGATTACAAACATGAGCCACCATGCCCGGCCTATAGCCTTGCTTTTCAAAATGTGGTACAGGGAGCAGCAGCAGCACCAGGGAGCCTTTTATTAATAGAAATACAGAATTGCAAGCCCCATTCCAGACCTACTGATCAGAACCAGATGCTGCTGTACATATTACAGCTTGGAAAACACTGATCTAAGACATACTCTCCCTAGCACACTACAAATCTTCATGGATTCTGCCTTCTCTCTTAAATGCTCACATCTCCCACTCCTGCTGTAATCCAGACGCACATTATTTCTTCCTAGGACTACTGCGACAGACATTCCTCACTGTAATTTATCCTCTGTTACGTTGTCCAAGTCATGATTTTAAACCCTTCACTCCTCAAAAACATCCACTGGCTCCTCCTAGCCTGTTAAACCTCCCGGGTTAATACTCAATAATAATAACACTTATTGCATGATCATTATGTGCCAGGCACTCTATTAAGTGTGTTAACTCATCTAATATGTTAACTCATTTAATCTACCTAACAATTCTATGAAGTATTGCTGTATTTCTATTTTACAGATGGGGAAACTGAGGCATGGAGGGCCTTGGTAATTTCCTGAACATCCCACTAGTTATGTGACAGTGCTTATAATCATCTAAGCAATTTGACTCCAGAGCACACATTCCTAACTACTGTTCCACACTGCCTGCCTACTTCAGTAGGCTTACCTATTAAAGCTTATCTCCTAATAATTCCCTGTGCTTCAGCCAAAGTGATCTATTGTTCTATAGATACATTAGCACCTTCCAACGTCTGTGCCTTTGTCCATGAGAGGCTGTGTAGCATAAATGGACTTAGTCTGGGCTTCAGGGTCAGACCTAGATTCAAATTTCAGGCCTAGCCACTAACTGGATGTAGACTCTAGGGAAATCATCAAACCTCTCTGCATCTCATTTCCTCACCTGTATGTAAAATGTAGTTAAAAGCCACCTAACTGAAGTGGTTGCTGTGAAGCTTAGGAAATACACAAACGATGTTTAGCACAATGCCTGGCACATAGCAGGTGCTCAAGTATTAATAGCTCTTAGGCTCACCTGAAATTTTAAATCCTACCCATCCTTTGAGGCCCCCTCAAATATAACTTCTACCATGTAGCTTGTTTGGTCATCCCAACTGGACATGATAGAATCTTCTTTTAAATTTCCCTAATATTGTATGTGCAACTTTCTCTTATATATTGCCTTATTTTAACATTGTATATTTGTCTTATCCCTACAAATTAGACTGTAAGCACCACAGGGGCAGGCCCTTTGTATTCCTTAAAGCAACTAGCACAGTGCATTACACACTGTGGGAGTTCAATGAACATTTGTTGAATACACATGGATTAGATATTGAATACTGAGTGACCATAACCAATGAAATTAGCTGGGGAAAGCTTCACGGAAGAAGAGTGGGGCAGTTTAGACGAAAGCTGGGAACTAATAACAGCTAAGCACCTGTGACCATGTTGTGGTAGGTACCATGTGTATATTAGCTTATTCAGTCCTCTCACTAATCCTGTGATGAATTTCTATCACCATTTTCCAAATGAGGAAACTGGAGTTCAGAGTGATTTTACTCAAGATCACAACTGCTCTATGAGTACTTAGCTATACCCCCAGTGCCAAAGAATTCCTGGAACATAGTGGATGCTCAATAAATATCTTTTTAATGAAGGAAGAAATGAGCAAATAGAGCTAGTAAGCAGCAGAGCGAGGAATCAAGTTCACCTGGCTTCCAGTTCAGTTCTCCACTATGTTGTCAACTTAAAACAACAAAAAGGTAAGTACCATTTATTGAACAACTACTATATAACTAAACACATTGGGAAGAGGGACATTGGGGCTGAATGTTGAGTTAATTATACTCCTCAGTTCATGGCATTGATTGCATTAGACACCTTCATAAATTATGTTATTTGATCTTTTTAAAACTCTGAGACAGGTATTTTAATCTCCATTTTACAGATGAAGAAACCCCCTCCACGAAATGATCCGCCCAAATTCATACAAGCAGCAGAGTGGGTGGATAACATCCCAGGCAAGTCTAACTTCAAAACCTGTGTTCTTAAATACTTGGTCACACTTTGGGCTTGTACTTGCAATAGAAATTGTATCCCCTGTAGAGACAGGAGCAAGAGAATACTGGGAAGAGGATGGCAAGGAGCTGTGGACAGGAAGGGCAGGGATTAAATTTAGCCCACTGGGGTAACTGAACAAGTCAAGACTCAAGTTATAAGCAATAACACCTTAATGTCCCATGGGAAGCGATGTCTCATTACTCCTAGAATGCTGCTATGCAAACAGGGCTGGTGACAGGTTTTCATATAATGAGAGGACAGCCGAAGAAAAGGTACTTAAAATCTTAAAACTCGGCATTTAACACGACGTAGGGGACGAGGATCAGCGTTAAGAGTACGATAAAGGAAAGAGGACGGGAGTTTCACAGGAAGGCGCGGAAGGAAGAGGAGGGCAGGGGCAGAGCGGTTAGCCCAAAGACCAGGTGCGGTGTTGGGACTGGTTCTGGAGTAGCTACAGGAAGGGCCCGCCGGGCGGAAAGGGCTCCAGCTCTCGAGCCCGTCCCCTCACTTCCTTAGGGGGCACTCTTGCCTCGCCCTCGGTCCCTTTCGTCGCAGATCCCAAGCTCACCAGGGGCCTGGGCGATGCTGTCCCCGGGTCTCCTGGAGACTCCGCCGCTTCCGCCATCTTGGCCCTGCTTCTCCCGGGTCGCTCCCACAGGCCTTTGCGAAACGGGCGACGTGGAGGCCGCGGCCGGGCAGCGCGTCACGGCGCGGCGGCCGCGTCACTGGGAGGCGCCTGCCCTCAGCCCCTCGCTGTCCCTCGTCCGTCTTCCGGCTGTCGCCTCGCTTCTTCAGGGCCATGGGCCCCGCCAGACACGCTCCCGCTTTGACACGCAACCCCGACTCTCAGGTCGCTCCGTCGTCTCCCGCGCTCATCAGGTGGCTCGGAGTGTCCCCCCGCACAGTACCTGGCCCTGGCCACCGAGCAAACGCAAGTGTCCGCGTTCCCGACTGCAGGAATCGCGCCTCGTCGGCCAAGTGCCCCGCCCGCGGTTCTCATCCCGCTGCCGAGCTGCGTCCCGCTTCCCGGACTTCTGTAAACTAATCTGCTGTCGCCACCCGGACCCTCCAGCATGACTTTTCTTCCTCACCCTCTTTAGCGAGCGGGAGAAAGAAGCTTCACTGGCCAACCTTCTTAATCCCACTACGACTTCCAAAGTTGCTAAGCCATTCGGGGCCAGTACTGGAAATGCTAGGGCTTTCTCGGTGTTTCTAACTCGTTTACCTTGCCCCAAGCTAAAATGAGGTCAGGTAATAACAGCCATTGTTGACGCAGCCAGTATTAAGGATACGTGGGTGCCCTTTGGAGGTGGGAAGTATTTAGCCAAGTAGGGCATGGGTGTGAAAAAAAGCGCTTTATATTTCTGGATAGGCAATCTGGGAAAGCGCCGAAGTATAATAGATTTAAGGAGAAACAATGTGGAATGTGGAAGGGTAAAATGCCCAAACTAATGGAGCTTTTGTATTTTGTTTAAATATCACGTTAATTCTCCTTTAAACCAAGCACATTTCCAGTACTTGCACAAATGCTGCTAGAGGTGACATTAGGATTAAAATTAAGGCCAGCAGATATGAAACTTCTCTTTTAATTAAAAAGAATATCTTATACAACTGCCCCAACCCGCCCTTCCCTGCCTGAAGCTTCCCACCCCATGCCCCAACCCCCATGATTTCTGACACGTATCCAATCACCAAGACCCTTTACACTTCCCTGAGGCCAGTGATAGCCTGTTCCATTTCCTTGCCAACCTCCAAAATTAGTTATCTCTCCCTAACCACCAGCCCCCAACTTCTCTTAACCTCATCTCTTGGCCTCTTCACCAAGAGTTCCAAGATGTCCTTGATGCTGGCCATAAAATAATTGCTGAGGCAGTGAGTGTTCAGCTTCAATGCCCCTTTTACTCATTTAACTAATAGGGTTCTGGTTGAGTGTGAGATAATATGCTTTGAAGAAACCCAGGAAGGAAGGAGGCATAGGGACAAGCTCCTAAGATAGGAATTAGTCTATGTTTTTAGTAGGAAATGTATCTCGCAAAAGTGGTCATTATTCTCTGTCAGACCATGGACATTTACAGCACAGTACAGGAGAGCTTGCATGACTTGCCCAAAGTTGCCTGGAACCTTTGGAAATCGTGGAAGTGGGATTAATATTTAAGCCAATAGGTATGGAGACTTTTGTTGGCTGTCCTCTGTTTCGGGACAATATAATGTACAACTCTATGAAAATAACTGGAAAATATCAAGGAAATAGTTTCCTAGAAAAATGGTCAAAATTGACTCAAGAAAGAAATAGGGATTCTTAAAATTTTTGACGACAAAATAAAAAATACATAAAAAGCAAGATGCAAGGCCAGGCGCGGTGGCTCACGCCTGTAATCCTAGCACTCTGGGAGGCCGAGGCGGGCGGATTGCTCAAGGTCAGGAGTTCGAAACCAGCCTGAGCAAGGGCGAGACCCCATCTCTACTAATAATAGAAAGAAATTAATTGGACAACTAAAAATATATAGAAAAAATAGCCGGGCATGGTGGTGCATGCCTGTAGTCCCAGCTACTCAGGAGGCTGAGGCAGGAGGATCGCTTCAGCCCAGGAGTCTGAGGTTGCTGTGAGCTAGGCTGACGCCACAGCACTCTAGCCCTGGCAACAAAGTGAAGACTCTGTCTCAAAAAAAAAAAAAAGCAAGATGTAGAACAGTTTGTATAGTATGCTACCATCTGGGTAAAAAATTAAGGGGAGTAGATATATCCCCATATACTGTACTTGAATATTCACAGACTATATCCAGAAGGCCACGCAAGAAACGGGTTAACTGGTTGCCTCCGAGAAACTGAGGAACTGGCAATAAGGGGTGGATTGACTTTCATGGGAGGACTACTCATTGTATGACCCTTCGCCCACTTTGAAATTTTTACCATATCTGTGTGTTACTTTAAAAAAAGTTGCCCAAGATCGCCCCTCCTGTCTTCCCCTCAAAGTGCTGGGCACAAAACACTTGCTATTCATTGAAGTCTTCAAGGAGCAGATAATTCCTACACTATATATTTTGTTCCAGAAAGAAGAAAAGGGAAAGTTTACAAATTTATTCTAGGGAACTACTAGTGTTAGGTTTGAGTAGAGGGCAAACAGGTGGCAAGGCAGGTAGAGGAAGTGCCTAAAGGTGGAGAGCGGGAACCAACCAGAATGCAGAAAAGAAACTGCAATATCAGATATTTATGGCTAGAGACTTTTCCCTGGACAGAGTATATGCGGTGAGGAGCTCCTACTGACCTTAACTGACCTGGGGCTCATTACCATCTCAATTAGCATTATGATTTTGACACCCCCACCCCATAGGTTTTTCATGAAGGATTCTGGGAAGACGCATGCATAGAAAGGAAACTGTTATATAACCCCAACCTGTCAACCACTCAAAGGTGGGAAAGGGCAACCAATCCTACCCAGGAGAGAGGCAGGACACACTAGCGAGCATATAAAAGACAGTGTGTGCTAAGACTTTGGGGTCTCCTCCGCTCACGGAGAATGACCCATCTCTCCCTCTGAGACGTACTTTTGCTTTGCTATAAACACTGCGTGTGTGGGATTGCTTTGTATTTGTGTTCACTCTGTCATTGGCTCGACTCAGCACCAGTACTCATTCCTGACACTGGGAACCCAGGACCAGGGAACATCGAGGCAGAGCCAACGCTAGTGTAAACATGGTATCAAACCTGACAAAAATAGTACTAAAAAAACTATATATCTCTTATTAATATAGGTATAAGCATCTTAAACTTTCAGCAAAGAAAATCTGACAGAATAAGACAATAATAATACCCCATGATCAAGTAGAGTTTTTCTCAGAAATATAAAGTTGGTTCAGAAGCAAGAAATGTAATGATGATAATTGATCATTTTAATAGGTCAAAGAAAAAAGCCATCATCTCCATGCTGAAAATTCCACTTTCTTTCCTGAAAATAAATATACTAATAAAGTAGGACCAGAAGGCTGCTTACTTAATGTGACAATGTATATCTGTATCAAACCAAAACCACCATCATGATATACCCGGTATTCCCATTAAAGCCAGGAACAAGACAAGAATGCCTGTTACCACCGCTATTATTTAACACTGTTCTGGAAGGGATAGACAATGCTGTTAGATTCTGTTTTCTCTTGGGGCCAGGGCCAGTCTTGTCCACTCTCTGAGGCTATTGGTCCCACTGGATACTCCCACGTGCTGACACTAGCTTAATCCTCTGTATCTAGTACACAAGCGACCCTCCAGCCTTACAAACTCCCCACATCTATTTCCCACTTTCATTATTTCCTTTACGTGCCTTTCCCAAAGAATAGCACTTCTCCGCATAAACACTCCACCCTTTCTAGTATAAACATACTTTCTCTTCTCTTCAGACTCAAAAAATTAGTGGCAAACCCCTCCCTAAACTCTCAATTTACCTCGACATCTTTCCCTTTCCTGTTCCTGCTTTGGCCCAGCTCTCCCCTTCCCCTATTTCTTAGTCCTTTCCCACTTCCATGATGTCTTTATAACTTTTATTTACATACCAATCTCCAAACTAAGTTATCTCCCTAACCGTTCTACCATGTACCTCATACCTGGGCTTTCTCAGCGCCCTGACTCAAGATTGCCTTGCCGCTGAGGTAGGAGAAGGTAAGGGAATAAAGCAATTGTATTCAGTTACCTGGGTGCCCTTTCAGGCTGTACACACAGGGTAGGAGATAGGCATGAGATGAAGTAGTGTGCTCTGTATTTTTGGATAGCAATCCATAAAAACTCCAAAGTACCTCTAAAGGTAAAAAGGATGTAAAATACATGAACAAATTCACAGAATAGGAATTGACATAATATATTTTTTTTAATTACAAGAATATCCACCAACATTTATAATTGTGTATACCCATATTAGTTACTCTTTCTTTTTTTTTTTTTTTTAAGACAGAGTCTCACTCTGCTGCCCGGGCTAGAGTGAGTGCCGTGGCGTCAGCCTAGCTCACAGCGACCTCACACTCCTGGGCTCAAGTGATCCTCCTGCCTCAGCCTCCCGAGTAGCTGGGACTACAGGCATGGGCCACCATGCCCGGCTAATTTTTTCTATGTACTTTTAGTTGGCCAATTAATTTCTTTCTATTTATAGTAGAGACGGAGTCTCGCTCTTGCTCAGGCTGCCCTGCCTCAGCCTCCCAGAGTGCTAGGATTACAGGTGTGAGCCACCGCGCCCGGCCTAGTTACTCTTTCAAACTATAGACATTTTCAGTAGAGCAGTTAACATTGTTTTCTTAATCCATAAAATCACATTCAAAAACTTAATTAATATGTCTCCTAATTCTAACTTTATAGCAAAAGGGGTCATTTTCCAATTTATTTTTCATACATATATATTTATATGTATGGTTATTCAATTTCATGAATGCTTTCCCCAACATTTTACTCTGAAAATATTCAAATATATAGAAAAGTTGAAAGAATAGTACCGTGAACATCCGTGTACACACTAACTAGGTTCCTCCATTCACATCTCGCTGTTTCTGCTTTATCACATCTTTATCCGTCTCTCCATCCATCAATCTATTGATCCATCACCTAGCTTGTTTTTTCTACCTTTCAAAGTAAGTTCAGACATTAGTACACTTCGCTCCTAAACGCTTCAGCATGCACTCTTTTCAAAGGATAAGATAGATCATGGTGTACTGACATATAAAGATGTTGCTATGGTTTGGATGTTTGTCCCCTCTAAACCTCATGCTGAAATTTGATCCCCAATGTGGCAATACTGGGAGGTGGGCCTGGTGGGAGGTTTTTGGGTCACAGGGGCAGATCCCTCATGGATAAACTTATGTTGTCTCTCAAGGGTGAATGAATTCTTACTCAATTATTAAATAATTCCTACAAAAGAGCTGGTTGTTAAAAAGAGCCTGGCACTTCCCCACCCTTGCTTCCTCTTTTGTCTTGTGATCTTTTTGCACGCATTTGTTCCCCTTCAGCTTTCTGCAGTGAGTTGAAGCAGCCTGAGGCCCTTATCAGATGCAGAGGCCCAATCTTGAATTTTCCAGCCGACAGAATTGTAAGCCAAATAAACCTCCTTTCTTTAAAAACTATGTAGTCTTAAGTATTCTGTTATAGCAACACTAACCGGACTAACACAGATGCGTATGATATATTAAATGAAAAAAAGCAGCTTATGAAAACATGATTTAGGTAAACATAAGGATTAATGTACACACTAGAATTTAATTTCCCAACTAATATCTATTTTCCCCTTATTCTTAACAGACCTCCACTTTTGCTCCATGTGGCAACGTGTCCAGGCCTAAGCAGTGAATCATGATTGATTCAAGTCAATCATGGCAATCCTGTTCTCCAATTTCCCAGCTTTCTTTGCCAACAGGAATGACCATTTGATTGAGGTTTGGCTAATGAGAACAAAACAGAAGTTATTGTTACTGAAAGCTTAACACTTGTCCTCAAGGCCACATCAGAAGAAAGAGAACAAATGGTTTGAGAAGGAAAGAGCTTGTTACTTTGTGGGAAAAGGAAGAAAATTTCAAGTAGTCTCAAAATCCAAAATTCCCTGAACATAAGCAGAAATACAGAGCTTTTAAAGGGAGGGCCCTCAGTTCTAGTCTACTGGGTCAATGATTCTAATCATGCCATCTCTGCTGAAGACAAAGTCTGTGCCCTCCACCCACCTGGGCCCACTTGAGGGGCTGGCACCCTACTGAGATGGCTGAGCTATCTCCTGTAACACAAAGAACAAAGGACATTCTCCCTGCCCCAGGGATGCAGGCCAGGCCTCAGTTCCCAAAAACAGTTGGGGAAGTTTTAAAGAGACAGAAAATATTTTTGCTGTTTTTCAGGTCATTCCCTCTGTTACATTATGAGGGAGGCTTTGGGGGAAGCTTTTACTTTATTGAATAGAGGAGACAGACTCAGCTTACATGGCTTACTCCTGTCGATCTTCTTGTCTTGAATACAGACATGATGTCTGAAGGTACAACAGTGCAACATCCATCTTGCAATGAAGAGAAGACAAAGATGAGGACAAAAGAGCCCATGTGCTGAAATTGGCCCTTCCATGTTCTGTGTAATTTTTTAAAAACAATTGTCACATATATTATTTTTTTAAAGAAAACAATGTCTTCATTTAAAATGGGGATATAGCATCACTAATTTATTTCAATGGAAGTTTTGGAGGCTTAAATGAGAAAATGTATGAGAAAGTAGTAAGGTGCTAAAAATAAAGTTGAATATATCATATTGCAGGACTTGTCTGTCTATCTCTGCATTTCCTCCAGAAAGCAGAGCATGAGGCAAGGACTTTCATGTGGGTGTTGATGTTAGGAAGCAATCCTATGCAGCAGGAGTGGGGAACTTGGGAGAGTGAAGCAGCAAAGGAGGGAAAGTCATTAGAAGAGTATGTTCTCCGGCTTGGCACCTGAGAGTCAATCCCACTAAGGAGCCATGCAGAATGCAATTCAGAATTGTCCACTGGAGGGACAGAAGAGGGGGACTTTTCTCTACAGCTTCCCTATCCTATTAGTCAGGGGTCACTGTATGATATGTTAGCTCCCTTGCACCTCCAGACTTGTGCATGCTTTAGAAAGGCAAAACAGGTCCCCACAGGCAAGAAGAAGCCCTATGACAGAAAGTGAGATCAAGTCCAGAGTAGGCAAGTACTGTTGGGTTTGACCTGCTTACGGAATGGTGGGCTGAGGGAATGTGAAGCAGTGCACGAAAGGTGTTTGATGTTGACTCTAAGCACAAGGTGAGAGTCATCTGAAAAAGAGCAGTGGCAGCAGAAGTGTCAAGGGAGCAATTTTTCTCTCATTTTTCTTTACTTTTTATATTTATATTTACAGAAGGAGGGGCAGCCTGGTGTGGCGAATAAGCATGCAAACTCTGGAACCAGAATATCTGGGTTTGAAACTCAACTCCATCATTGGTAAATCATGTAACTTTTGCCAAGTTACTAAACCTCTTTGTGCCTCAGTTTCATCATCTGTAAATGGCAATAATAATAATACCTACCTTAAAGAATTGTGAGGACTGAATTGGCTATTGATATTTACAATAGAAATATATTTGCAGGAAGGATATGTTGAGGTTGGCATACCCATCAAGGACAGTAACTACCATGGCTTCCAGTGCTTTGACAAGACCTCAGATGCGTGGCCTCCTGGCCAGGCGCCCGCGGTTTCATATTGTCCGAGCATTCCTTGTATCCCTGGGGTTGCAGCTTTCCATAAGTGTGCTGTGGCTGAACTAAGAAAGAATGCATGTGCAGCTTTCTACAGAAATTATGACTATATGAAAGATTTTGAGGCAATGAGGAAGGCTGGTATCTTTCAGAGTCCAAAGTGATTTTGGAATATAAAGAATTTCTTTGGGTTGATTTACCTAGAAGTTTGTCACTGACCTGTGTCCCTGAGCTATGAATATGTGGGCTGAGGAATAGTTTCTCTTGATAAATAAACAATTAACAAATACAAAAAGAAATATATTTGCTATATAAATTCTCAACATGTAGTTATATAAAACACAAAGTTAAGTGTCCCATATCTGTTAGAATGGTTTGTTTTCAAGTAAGAGAAAATCAACCCACATTTCAGTGATGGGTTGAAAAGAGCAAGGCGCATGAACAGAGTATTGAGATGGGAAGCCTTGGGCTCAGGCAGTTGGAAGATGATATAAAGCTATTGTGTCAGCAGAGTCAGGCCGAGGGACTAAAGGAAGCTGAGGGAGGCAATGGAACTTGGATAAACCGAGTGGTGAACCTTGGTATTAGATATTTAGCTAGCCCAGGGGAGGTGCTCCTTCCCCTACTTCCTTCCGTCGTTCCTTCCGCCTCTTTTTCTGGTCCTTCGCTACCTTGCTTCTTAGCAGCACTTCTTAGCAGCAATGCCTCACTTTTTATAACTAGGAGAAAGGGGGACTTAGGGCCACTGTGGAAGAATTCTCTGGCTCAGCTGACAAAAAGAACTGAAAAAATAGAATGTCTGGTCAATGTTTATTCTGAATAAGTTCATCGGAAAAGTGCACTTTTGAAAAGCAAACAAAACCCATGCAATTAGATTGCCATTAAAATTACACACAGAGCAGAGAGCAATGTGTCCGTTGTACTACACACTCCTACTTCCCACCGCTCTCCACAGCTCTTTCTCCAGAAGGAAGAGCAGGCAAGGAGGAAGGAGTGCAGAGGAAAGGATACCCTGAGGAGTACGGAGCAGCAACGTTTCCCAGACTTTGTTTTAAGCGAACCTTGACGTGAAATACGGCACGGTGCAATCATTTCAAAGTAAGTTTCCTCTAAAATAAGATTGGGAAAGGAGAATGGTAGGAGTGGACTGGAGAAAGGTTGGCAGACGCCTCTGATTTCCTTACACATTGCAGTCCCTTAAGATGGGTTTGTGACTCACTAATATCTCAGCTACTTGCATGCAAACTGAAAACATAATTTTTCAGTCTAGCCCTCCAAACTATTTCCTATCTGTTTATGTGTGGATTCTAAGAAAAGCACATGACTTTAATGTACGTGAGATGTGGTCTAAGAAAAAGCAAGTGATGAAAGCTCAGGGAAAGAAATAAGACCACCTCTCTCCTTCTATACTTTGATCCAGTTGGGACCTACAATCCATTGATATATCAAAATTTTACTGTCCCTCATGCCCTTAACCTTAATGTCCTCTTTTCCCTCCTTATTCAGCTTAAAGTCCACTACCAATCGCCACATCACTCCTTTGCAACACTCTCAACTCCCTGAGCCTTCTTTTGCTGTATCACACTCACTTGGCAAAAGACCAACCCCGCTTAAAGCCTGCACTCTATATACTTGGTGCCTGCACTGTCGGCTAAGTGTGATGGCCCAGGTTGGAGTGCAGTGGCTTGATCACACCTCACTGCAGCCTCAAACTCCTGGGCTCAAGTGAGCCTCCTACCTCAGTCTCCCCAGTAGCTGGGACTACAGGTGTGTACCTGCTAATTTTGTTTTTTATTTTGTGCAGATTTGGGGACTTGCTATGTTGCCCAGGCTGGTCTTGAACTCCCAGCCTCAAGGGATCTGCCCGCATGAGCTTCCCAAAGTGTTGGGATTACAGGCGTGAGCCACAGCACCCAGCCTGCTTTATAGACACTTAATGCTACTTGGTGATCACACATACTGCTTAAATCCATTTACTTGCCCACTCCCCTAAAAGATTATGTATCTTGTTTCTCCTCAAAGCATCAACATCTCCTCTCCATTCCTGAATATCAGATGACAGCTTTGCCTCCTACTTCACTGAGAAAATAAAAGTGATCAAAAAAGAATTTTCTATAGACTCCCACAACTCCAACTACCTACCTTTAGCTTCTGTAACCACATTCTCTGCCTTTGTTCCTCACAAGTGTCTGTACTGTTTAAAGCTAACCCCTTCACTTGTGTACTAGGTCTCACATCATGTCTTCCCACTCAAGGATAACATTTCAAGGTCAAAAGGAAAAGTTCATGTAAATGAAATGACTTGATCACAAACTAACTTCATATACATTATTGCATCTGATCCGCACAAAAATTCTATGAGGCAGGAATTACTATTATTCCCATTTTATAAGAAAATGAGAGTGAAAAGAAGTCAGTGATGTGTTCCGTTGTTGCTCAGAAATTTTGTTAACGGTAAAGGTGGGATTAAAATTTTGGCTAAGAATAATAATGGAAAAATTGTTTTTATTTTTAATTTACATGAGAACTATGTACAAATCTATGCAAACAAGTTTGAAAACGTCATGGAGATGAACTATTTCTTAGAAAAATATAAATGATCAAAATTGACTCAAGAGAATTTAGAAAACCTCATCAGAACAATGACTATGTAAAAACATATTTAAAACTGTCATAGAATCAGTCCTGTAAATCAGAGGTTGACAAATATTTTCTGTAAAAGGCCAGATAGTAAATTTTTTTAGGTTATATGGACCACCAATGGTCTCTGTTGCATGTTCTTCTATTTGTTATATATTTTTTTATTTTTTTACAGTCTTTCAAAAATACAGAAACCATTCTTAACTCAGAACTGCAGGCTGGATTTTGCTCATAGGCTGTAGTTTGCCAATCCCTGTTCTAGTTCTAGCTACCAGTTTACAAGTAACATACAAAATGAGAAACATGTTCAATGACACCACAGGGAGGCAATCAACAAAACACAAAATGAGGGAAACTCTGGCCAGGCATGGTGGCTTTTGCCTATAATCCTAGCACTTTGGGAGGCTAAGGCAGGAGGATCATTTGAGGCCAGGAGTTGAAGTCCAGCCGGAGCAACATAGTGAGACAACCCCGCCTCTGCAAAAACAGAAAATTTAGAAAAATCAGCTAGGTGTGGTGGCATACACCTATAGTCCCAGCTACTTGGAGAGGCTGAAGCAGAAGGTTCACTTGAGCCCAGGGGTTCGAGGTTGCAGTGAGCTGATGATGCCACTGCACTCTACCTGGGGCTACAGAGTGAGACTCTGTCCTGTCCACAAAAAAGAAGCCAAACTCTGTAAAATAATTTCAAGAGGTTTATTCTGAGCCAAATTTGTGGACCATGGTCCAGAGCCATGCCCAAGAATCCTTGAGCAAGTTTACTCGCTGTGGTTGGGTTACAGTTTGGCTTTATACATTTCAGGGAGACAGGAATTACACGTAAAGTCGTAAATCAATACATGGAAGGTGTACGTTGGTTTGGCCCCGAAAAGGTGGGACATCTCAAAGTGGGGGCTTACAGGTTATAGCTGGGTTTAATGACTCTTTGATTTGTAATTGGCTAAAAAAATGAAGCTTTGTCTAAAGGCTTGGAATGTTTTAAGTTAAGATAAGGAAGCCTGTTAATCAGAGACAAGCCACCAGCCATATACCCAGACTCAAGTAATTTGTTACATAATTGAGGACCTGCAGGTTTGTCTTGCATAGCCTTAGGCCTGTTAATGAGTTGCAAAGGATATCTACAAGAAGGGAGGGGGCATAATGAGGCAGGTCTGACCTCTCTTCTCATGGCCAGCAACTCAGCTTTAGGGTATCTCCTTGGCCAAGAGGGCACCCATTCAGTCAGTTGGGGGAGAGCTTAAGATTTCAGTTTAGTTCACAGCCGCAAAGGAAAAATAAAAGTGTGCACATTGCTATGAAAGTATTGCTCCTCTTAGCCTTCCTAGTGGACATAGCCAGGGATTATATGAGGGTCTCATATGGACTCAGAAACCATGCGACAGGTCACTAATTGCTTCCACATGGACAGCTCCTCGCTCTGGTCAGGCTCAGACACCCTGCTCTGAACCACCATAGCTCCCCTTACCCCTAGTCCAGAAACCTACCTTTCTTTGCCATTTTTAATGCCTTTTTAATTTATTTATCCTGGAAGGAAAAGGAAAAGTAGGAAAGGGAAGGGGAGGTAAGGGAGGAGAAGAAAAAGGAAAATAGACAAAGGAAAGATGAGAAGGAAAGAGAAGAGGAAATGGAAGAGTAAAATGAAGTAGAAGGGGAAGAGATCTACTGAATTCTTAATTTTAGTTATTGTACTTTTTTTGTTCTAGAATTTCTATTTGGTCCTTTTTCTCAAATGCAGTATGTGCCTTTTTAAATGTTTATTATGGAAAATGTCTAGCATATGCAAGTAAAGAAAATAGTATAATGGCTGGGCACTGTGGCCCACTGGGAAACACAGTAATCCCAGTGTTTTGGAAGGCCAAAGCTGGAGGACTGCTTGAGGCCAGGAGTTCAAGACCAGTCTTGGCAACATAGAGAGACTTTGTCTGTACAAAAAATAAAACAAATTAGCCGGGTATGGTGGTGCATGCCTGTAGTCTCAGCTACTAGGGAGGCTGAGGCATGAGGATCCCTTGAGCCCAAGAGTTTGAGGTTGCATCCTCCTTCTGAGCAGAAGTACAGAGCTTTAAAGGTTCTGATTAATCCCATAGTCCCATCTTTGGCTAAAACAATCTCATTACCTCCACCCGGATTAATCCAATCTTCTGTGGCACAAAGAACCAAGGATACTCCCCTGCTCCTGCTGACTGCTTGGCCTGAGGCAGGGATGCAGGTCCTAGTTCTCCAAAAGGAGTGGGGGATGTTTTAGAGAGACATAAAACATTTTTGTCATTTTTTTCAAACCATTTCCTCTGTTACATATTCCACCCTCATCAGTATCCCCGTATCTATGGGAGGAGGGTAACTACTCTGTTCCAATGCCTCTTATTTCCTTTTTATCTTTTTGCACTTGATAGAACTTGCAATAGACCCTGAATACAAATGGTGAGAGAGGACACCCTTGCTGTGTTAGTTGTTTTCAAATGTTGAACCAGCCTTGCTATCTTAGAATGAACCCAGGTTGGTCATGATGTATTATCTTTGTCATATATTACTAGATTTGGTTTGCTAATATTTTGTTGAGGATTTTTATACATGTGTTTGGAAAGGATTGTGGTCTGTAGTTTTCTTGTAATGGCAGTGTCTTCTAAGGAATTGGTCCATTTCATCTAATGTGTTTAATTATAGGCATAGAATTGTTTGTAGTAACCCCTGTGACATTGTGAAATATATATTTGGTCTTCCACCTTGTTTCCTAGCACACAATTCCTACAATCCTTAGAATCTCCAAAGTGATATCTTTTTGTATGCTAGCGAGTTGACTGATAGCTGTCAGCCCCTATGTAGCTTCAGGATGGGACTGGACACTGGAAAGTCTGAGGCACGATCAGAGGGTTGGGACTTTCAGCACCCCCGACCTCTGACCTCCAGGGAGGGGAGAGAGGCTGAAGGTTAAGTTGATCACCAATGGCCAATGGTTTAACAATCGTGCCTATGTAATGAAGCCTCCATAAAAACCTAAAAAAAGGACAGAATTTAGAAAGCTTCTCCATAGCTGAACTCAGGGAGGTTGCTGGAAGGTGGTGTGCCCAGGTAGGACATGGGAAGTTACATACCCCTTCCCCTATATCTCACCCTAGGCATCTCTACATCTATATCGTTTGTAATATTCTTTTTTTCTATTTTTTTTTTTTTGAGACAAGGTCTCACTCTGTTGCTGGGGCTAGAGTGCAGTGGTGTCATAATAGCCCACTGCAACCTCAAATTCCTGTGCTCAAGTGGTCTTCCTGCCCAGCCTCTCGAATAGTCAGGACTACAGGTGCATGCCACCTGTGATATTCTCTATAATTGAGGACTGAACTCTGACATTTTTCTTTTGCCCACATTCCTTTCTAAGAGGCCTGGTGAGTCATGCCTACAAATGATAAAATCTCTCTAAGCGTGTTTTATTGACCTGATAGAATGTGGTTCACTTCCCAACATGGTTCTGGTGTAGCATCATATGAGAGATAGAAAACCCCCTTATCATAACTCAAGCATCTTATCAGACCCCTATTTTAACTCAAACATTCATTTTTACTGACTCTAGGTCTTTAGACAAATCTTAACTCTTTCAACCAATTGTCAACTAAAGAATCGCTAAAATCCACCTAAGTTTTATAAGTTCCCACTTCAGGATGTCTTGCCTTTTCGGCCGATTCAATGTGTACCTTCCATGTATTGATTTATGACTTTACCTGTAACTCTTGTCCCCATGAATGTATAAAACCGAACTATAATCTGGCCTCCTTGGGTGCATTTTCTCAAGACCTTTTGAGAACTTGGACCCTGGGCCACAGTCGCACACATTCAGTTCAGAATAAGCCTCTTCAAATTCTTTTAGAGTTTGGATTTGTCCGTCAACATAATAAACCAATAAATGTGTTGTCCTGAGTTCTGTGAGCCACTCTATTAAATAGCAAATTAACCAAACCCAAGGAGGGGGTTGTGGGTACACTGATTTATAGCTGGTTGGTCAGAAGCACAGGTAAAACAACCTAGGGTTTGCCATCTGCATTGGAGGGGGTCGCAGTGCTGTCTTGGAGACTCACTATTAGATCCCATAAGACCTAATGACATCTCCAGGTAGTTTCAGAATTGAATTGGAGAATACTCAACTGGTGTCAGGTGCAGAATTGTTTGCTTACTTCTTGAAGGGGAGAAATCCCCACAAATTTAGTCACAGAACTCTTCTATGTTGATTGTTGTTCAGGTAGAGGATAGAAAAAAAACACTTTGAGTGTGTTTTTTTCCACTCAATCCCTTATTATCATTTTAAGTTCTGTGCAATCAGTAGAGATTTTCATCATTTTTGATGATGGTAACGTGTGCCTTTTTTTTTGGCTTGATCAGACTGGCTTCAAGTTTATCAATTGAATTAATCTTCTCAAAGAAACACCTTTTGGTTTCATTGATTTTTTTCTGCCTTTTACTGTTCTGAATTTCATTCTTCCTTTTCATTCTGGTTCAACGCTCTTCTGCCCTTTTTTTCGTCTAATTTCTTAACTGGAGGCTCAATTTACCAATTTAAAATCTTTCTTCTTTTCTAATATAAGAATTTAATGCTATAATTTTCTTTCTAAGCACTGTTACAGCTGCATCTTACAAATTTTGATATGTTTTATTTTTATTTAGTTCAAAATATTTTTAAATTTCCTTTGAGACTTGTTCTTTTTGATTCATGGGGTTTTGAGAAGTGTGTTGTTTAATTTCCAAATATTTGGGAATTTTTCAAGATATCATTGTTACCAATTTGTTATTTAATTCCCTTATGGTTTGAGAACATATTTTGTGTTATTTATATTCTTTTAAGTTTGTTAAGGTTGGTTTTGTAATTTTAGAATATAGTCTATATTGGGTGAATGATACAAGTCCAGTTGAAAAGAACGTCTCTCCTACTGTTGTTGAGCGGCATGTTCTATAAATATCAGTTAGATCAAGTTGGTTGATAGAGTGTGTAGTTCACGTCATCTATATTCTTTTTTTTTTTTTTTGAGACAGAGTCTCCCTCTGTCATGTGGCTAGAGTACAGTGGTGTCATCATCGATCACAGCAATCTTGAACTCCTGGGCTCAAGGGATCCTCCTGCCTCAGCCTCCCAGGGATTATTTAATTTAATTTTTAGATTGTACATATATAGAAATACAATTAATTTTAATTAACTTTTGTATACTGAGTTTGTACCCTACAAACCTTGCTAAACTTTTTTTTTTAGTTCTAATATTTTTTGGAGATTCTTTAAGATTTTGTTATATAGAAGATCACATCTTTGGCAAATAGAGATAGTTTTACATCTTCCTTTCATTTCTAGATGCCTTTTATTTCTTTTTCTTGCCCACTTGTCCTTGCCGGACATACAATATTGAACAGAAGTTACCCTTGTCTTGTTCCTGATAGTAGGGGGAAAGCATTCAGTCTTTTACTTTTAAGTAATATGTCAGTTGTGAGATTTTCATAAATGCTCTTCTTCAGGTTAAGTTCCCTTCTATTCCTATGTTTTTGAGTGTTTTTATCATGAAAGCAGGCTAGGCTCAAACTGCTGGCCTCAGGTAATACTCCTACCTTGGCCTCCCAAAGGGCTGGGATTATAGGCTTGAATCACCATTCCCAGCTGGTCCTTTTTATTTCTATAAGGTGAGAAATAATGTACCTTCTGTCATTCCTGATTTTAGTAATTTGAGTCTTCTCTACTTTTATTTTCTTGGTCAATCGAGCTAGAAGTTTGTTAATTTTGTTGACTTTTAAAGAACTTTTATTGTTTTTCTCTGTTTTTTCATTGTATTTCTATGTATTCTATTTCATTAATTTCCACTCTAATATTTATTATTTCCTTCCATCTGCTTGCTTAAGGTTTAGTTTGCTGTTCTTTTCCAGTGTCTTAAGGTTGAAGGTTAGGTTACTGATTTGAGATCTTTCTTCTTTTTTTCATGTAGGCATTTGTAGCTATAAGTTTCCCTTTTAGTACTTGTTCATCTGCATCCCATAAGTTTTGGTGTTGTGTGTTTCTTTTCTTCACATAAAAGTATTTTAATATTTCCCTTGTTAATTTTTCTTTTTCTTTGAACCATTGCTTATGTAGGGATGTGTTGTTTAATTACCACATATTTTTTAATTTCCCAAATTTCATTATGTTATTGAGTTCTAATTCCATTCCATTTTTTGGAAAATATGTGATTTCAGTTCTTTAAATTTATTGAAGCTTGTTTTATACTCTAGCATATGGTTTATCCTGGAGAATGTTCCAGGTGCACTGAAGAAGCATGGTTTTTGAATTGTGTTTTGTAGATGTCTGTTAAATATAGTTGGTTCATAGTGTGGTTCAAAATCTTCTATTGTCTGTTGATCTTGTTCCAGGTTTTTCTAGTTCTAGTTCTTTGATTTTATGTTTGTATCTCTTTTCTCTTACACTGAAAATCTGAGGATTCTCAACATCATCAACATAATTACATATTTTCTTTATCCTGTTATCACACAATTAGTTTTTGATATTGTTACTAACAATATAATTATAGACAACAGTTTAAGATTTCTTTTTGATTATTTTAAGAGTATATAACTCTAGGAATGCACAGTTAAATGATTACATTTCAAGTTCACTTGAAATAATTTCCTTTTGTTGGTTATGCCACCAATTTGATGCACAGGTTCATTTGCTTTTAACTTTTTGATGTTTTTAAATTTAATATTGTTTACAAATAAATGTTTACATGGTCCCAAAGTCAAATATAGAAAACAATATATGTTAAGAGAAGCATAGCTTCTATCCCTGTCTCCTCCATCCTATTCTCTTTCTCTCCCTTCTTGTATAGCTAACTATAGTAACCTGTTTTTCTGTTTGTTTATATTTACGCCTATCTCGATCGACACAGACTCTATAGAGAGTGTGTTCATATTACATTCCTGTCTTGGTGGATGACAGTAGTATACTATGCACACTTTCCTCCACCTTTCTTTTTCCACTTAAAAACATATTCTGGAGATCACTTTACAGTAGCATATACAGATATTCTTTTTTTCTTTTCTCAGTGGTTTCATCATTGCTCTAACCTGTCCCCTATTGATGGGTATTTGTGTTGGTTCCAATCTTTGGCTATTAGCCTTACACATCAACGTATGCTTTATACATACATCTTTTCATACTCTTTTAGTGTGTCTTTGTGAAACAGTCTTACAAATGGGATTGCTAGATCAACAGCTAAATACATATGCAATTTTGCTAGATCTTGTCAAATTTCTCTCCAAAGGAGTTGTAGCATCTTATATTCTGGCCAGCAATATTTGAGAATGTTGCTGAATTTTTGGAATTTTGCCAATCTGATAGGTGAGAAATTATATTGCAGCGTAGTTTTGATTTGCATTTATTTCTTTTGAGTGAGGTCAAGCATCTTTCATCTATCTAAGGAAAGTTTGCATTTTTATATCTAAACTATCTTCATATTTCTGCCTATTTTCTATGATGTCGACTTTTTTCTTTTGTATTTTAGAAGCTTTTCCCCCAACATTCATTATGAAAATATTTTGAAACACTGTAAAGTTGCAAGTTTACAGTGCGCATCCATTTACCTACCTGCCACTTAGATCATAGCATTAACATTTCACTATACTTTCTTTATCACATATCTGTCCACCTATTCTTCTCTTTCCCCATCCATTAACCCATCTTGGACTTTTTGGTTTGGGGTATGGGTTGGTTTGATTTTTGATATGTTGCAAATAAGTTGCTCTTATCAGCACACTTCTCCCTTGAGAAGCTCTTTTATAATTTTCTTACTTTGTCTTTTGTTCCATTTATCTTTATACTTTGCTTTCTTTTTCTCAGCAAAATTCTTTATTAGTCAAGATCATCAGTCTTTTCCCTAATTGCTATGGCATTTTGAGATACAATATGAAAAGCTTTCCCCACTCCCAGGTTATAGAGGAATTCATCCATGTTTTCTTTTAGTCGCCAGTTCGTAGATAAACATTTCAAGCTTGCTTTTTAATTCTTCAAACACTGAAAGCGTAACTGTTTTACAGTCTGTGTTTGATAATGATAATATCCAATGGGTTTTTTGTGTGGATCTGTTTCTGTTGGCTCTTGTTTCTAAAGATATCTTTCTTATTTTGTTGTGTGCATGGTTATCTGTGATTATGCGGTATAATAGATTTGTAGAAATGAGTTTAGGCTTAGGAAAATGCAATCTCTTTCCAGAGAGATATTTTATTTACTTCTCTTTGGCTCCTGGGGGCACTACCAGCCTGGGATCACTTAAATTGAATTTCAAGACTTGATGTTTGCTGAGCCAATCAGATGGCATGAAGCAGGCTGCAAATCCAGTGGAAGTGCTGGCTTACTTTTGCTTTATATTTTCCTTGTTCAAATAATTGAATGGAAGGCCATTAGAATGGAGTGGCTCCAGTGCCCTGGGTTCCTACTAAGCCAACCGTAAATGGTCAGATTCTAGGAAAATTGAAGCTTAACCGATCAAAACCCACCAAGTATCCTCTACTGGGGACTTTCCACTGGAATGATCCAAATAAGGCTCCTGCTCCAGTTTAACCAATCAGATATTTTCTTTGCCTCATTTCCTGTTCAACTTATAAAAGCTTCGGTCAACGCTGAGGCTTGTCGACTAAATAAATAAATAAAGCCTTTAAGGAATTAAAGTTAATTTTATTCAGAAGTCTTACTGAGAACTATAGACTGGTACGAGAGTAGTTGGCTTCTGGGCTACAGGCCTCAGTAAGACTTCTGAATAAAACTAACTTTAATTCTTTAAACATTTGACTTTTTTTCTCTTTAGTCTCCACACTCTTTCGGGGAAGCCCCTGAACCGCTTTGTAATGAAATTCGTCAATTTTTTTGCCACATTTAAGTTTTTTTAAAAAAAATAATAAGTCTTGGCTGGGCTTTAAAAAAAGTGTTTTATATTTTTACAATTAATCATCTCTGTGTCACAAAATATTGTTATATTTTCTTCTAAAAGCATGGTTTTACCTTTCACATTTATGTCTTTAATATACCTGGAGCCCATAATTATATGTGACCTCAGATAAGAGAGGTAGTTTTGCTTTTATTCTTATAGTGAGCCAATTTTCCCCAAATGGATGTCACCTTTATTATATATTAGGCTCCTGTGTACATTGTTTTATCCTTAAACTATCTATTATGTTCATTAGTCTATTTGGTGTTGGGTTTGTTTGTTTTTTGGGTTTTTTGTTGTTGTTGTTTTTGATATACCACTACTACATGGATAGCTCTCTCTTTGTAGTATATCTTAGTATCTAATAAAACAAGCTTCTTCTCTTTATTCTTTTGTTTTGAGGTAAAGTTAACTACTAGTGGATCTTTGTTCTTCTATATAAAGTTTATTAAAAGTTCATCAGTTTCTTTAAAAAGTTGGAATTTTTTTTTTTTTTGAGACAAGTCTCACTCTGTTGCCCTGGGTAGTGTGCGGTGGCGTCATTGTAGCTCACAGCAACGTCAAACTCTTGGGCTCAAGCGATCCTCCTACCTCAGCCTCCTGCGTAGCTGGGACTACAGGCATGCACCACCATGCCTGGCTAATTTTTCTATTTTTAGTAGAGCGGGGCCTCACTCTTGCTCAGGCTGGTCTCAAACTCCTGGCCTCAAGTGATCCTCCTGCCTTGGCCTCCCAGAGTGCAAGAATTACAGGCATGAGCCACCATGCCCGGCCTAAGCTGTCTCTTCAGGCTCCCTCTGATTACCTCTGACTCCTCCCTGCTGCATCTGAACATTCTTATATATGTCTCCAAATACACATGTGCTAAAATTTTCTTTAATATTTAAATAGAAGTGGTATACAAAGCTCAGCTTTACACAATAAGGTGAAAATGTCTTACAAAGTCAATGTATCAATTGACACTCCCAGCAGCCTATTTAAGAGGTCACATTGGACCTGTAGTGGTGGCTCACATCTGTGATCCTAGCACTCTGGGAGGCCCAGGTGGGAGGATTGCTCAAGGTCAGGAGTTCGAGACCAGCCTGAGCAAGAGCGAGACCCCGCCTCTACTAAAAATAGAAAAAAATTAGCCGGGCATGGTGGCGCATGCCTGTAGTCCCAGCCACTTGGGAGGCTGAGGCAGGAGGATCACTTGAGCCCAGGAGTTTGAGGTTGCAGTGAGCTATGATTGCACCGCTGTACTTCTGTGTGGTTGACAGAGAGACCCTGTCTCTAGAAAAAAAAAAGATTTAAAGTTCTGCTTTGGTTATTTGAATTGTTAATCCATCTGGACATCATTTTTGTGTATAACATGAAGTAGAAATCTATTTTTATTTTCTTCAAATTGGATAACCAGTTTTTTCATCCATGTTTGTTCAACAGTCCCTCTGATCTGCTGTTTACCAATGATCTGCATGATTTCTGTCAATTACCAAAGTTCACAATATATTATAAATGGGTCTGTTTTGGGGCTCTGTGATCTGCTCCATTGATCAACTTTAACCTTGTGCTTGCTTACACACACTGTTCTGATTGCTGAAGTTTCATTACAAGTCTTTATATCTGGTAGGGCAAGTTGTCTCTCTTTGCTCTTCTTCAGAATTATCTTGGCTAATCTTGGCTCTGTTTTCCTGTGTTCTTTCATATAATTTTATTTATTTATTATTAATTAATTAAGAGACAGTGTCTCACTCTGTTGCCTGGGCTAGAGTGCAGGGGAGACCATAGCTCACTGTAACCAGTTTTTATCCCTCACCTCCTTCCCACCCCGCCTTCTTGGTTTCCTAAATTTGGTTCCTCATTAAGTAGTCTAATGCCTCTCCCTAAATTTCCTGGTCAACCAAACTCTTCCCACATCTTTGGGTTCTGTGGGGTTTTAAAAATGTGTTATTGCTTCTTATCAAGAAATAAGAATTTGGTTATGCCAACTGGCAGTACATTGGGAAGAAAATGGAAAAGTTGTGTAAAAACAAATCAGCAACAGAACAAACATCTTTAAGTTCCCTAGTGAATTAGATCAGTGTTGATCAAACTGCAGGCCACAAATCACTAGTGGGTTTTTAAATTTAAAAATAAAGATTAATGATTGAGTATTTAGTGAAAAAAATTTACTGCCAAGCAGGGAGCCCAACACAGTATAGAGTCTAGGTAGCTTCTGGGATATGAGGTTGGTGAAAGGGAAAATGGATATGGCTTTTAAAGTCAAAAGATCTCAAACTGTGTCTGTCCTATTTTAAGAAAGCAAAATTTTTGAGTGATATTGATTGGCTGAGAGTATTTGGGTTTGTAGGTTAGGTAAACACTGGGCTGGCTAGAGATGGTCTGCTATGTATGTTAGGCAGAGGTCCCCAATCTTTTTGGCATCAGAGACTGGTTTCATGGAAGGCAATTTTTCCACAGACCAGGGTGAGGGGGATGGCTTTGGGATGGTTCAAGTGCATTACATTTATTATACACTTTATTTCTGTTATTATTACATTGCAATACATAATGCAATAATTATATGACTCATCATAATGCAGAATCTAATGCCACCACTGCTCGGACAGGAGGCAGAGCTTAGGCAGTGATGCAGGTGATGTGGAACGGCTGTAAATACAGATGAAGCTTTGCTCACTTGCCCACTGCTCACCTCCTGCTGTGCGGCCTGGCTCCTTACAGGCCATAGACCACTACCAGTCTGTGGCCCGGGGGTTCGGGACAGCAGTGTTAGAGTCTCCTCTGGATTATGGCACCTAGTTGGGCTTGCACCCTTGTCAGCAGGCCAAATTGAGGTTTACCTTGGGATATGAAATAATTTTAGTGGGTAGTGACTAGCTTTAAAAAAATGAAAAAAGAATAGAAGAATGGAATGATAGAATATAGAAGTTTAGAGCATATTTCATATAGTAAATATTGTTTTGTTAAACTTGTTTTAGCTATATGTATGTATGTTCTGGCCTATGATGTAAAATGTATTTCTTGCTATGTTTATGGTCAAAAAAATGTAAAATCTACTGTAATAGATGATGCTAAAGTTTTTGGTTTTTTTGTCTCAATTTTGTTCTGAATATAAAAGTAAGACATGGTCATAGTAACAATTCAAACAGTTTGGAAAGGTCTAAAGTGAAAATCTCCCTCTTTCTATCCCATTTTAACTCCTCCAAATCAGAAAACCAATAAAATTAAGTGTGAAGAAATACGTATACATACATAGACATATCACAGTTTTATTGAGGTATTACATATATATACATCCCTTAAAAACAACAAAATATGATCATAATCTAAATGCTAATGTGCAGCTATATTTTAACAAGTTTTGTTCAATTATATACTTAGGGTTTTCATAGTATATTGTTCTCTTTCATGTGTGCATAATTTCCCACTGATTGCATGGCTATAACTGGTCCTATAATAATGGTCATTTGAGGGGATTCCAGCTTACTACTGCAAAAAATTGCTATAGTTGATATATTTGCCTATGTCTTTGTATGCTTCTCTGGTGAAATCTACAGCACACATTCCTAAAAGTAGACCCAATGGGTCAAAGGGTACATGCATTTAAACTTTTGGTAGATATTGCCAAAGTGCTTTCCAAAATATTCATACCAGTTTACATTCCCACAGCCTATGAGAACTCCTGTTTCTCCTTGTCAACCTCAGTTTTTTTTTAAAGCTTGTCCAGCGTGATGAAAATGGTATCTCAGTGCAGAACCAAGCTAGCACAATAATTCAGAGTGAGGTCCTCAGGCCCCAGGTGCTAGGTTTGATTCCCAGCTTAATCACTTCCAAGCTGTGTGACTTTGGGCAAGTTACTTCACCTTTCTAAGTATCAGTTTCTTCATCTGGAAAACGGGAATGACATAATAGTCTCTACTTTGAAGGGTGGTTGTTGTAAAGATTAAGCAGGTGCCTACGACATAGTAAATATTGATTGTTAGTGTTTTGTTTAACTTCCAGTATTTCACATTAACTTAAAATTCAAAATTGTTCTTCTTAAGAAAAATAAGTAGAGTAATTTAGTGGTTTAATCAAGCTTTTTGAAGGTTGAAATGTGAATTCACCCACAATTCATACTTAGTAAGGTTCTGAAACCAGTTTCCTTCCTGTGGTTATGTTGGTTTAACCATGTGAGAGAGAAAGCATGATCGGCATGTTTTGGAGCTTTGTCAGAGCGTTGTCACCGTACTGTTGCCTCCTGTAAATAACCATCTCAGTGTCCATTGCCTTGTGTGATGTGTCCACTTATAAAATTACTAGCATGAAAATTATTAAGTCCTTGCTGCTGAAAAGGGGAAAGAATTAGAAATTGGAAAGAATTGAATGTCTTACCTTGTGTGGTTTTACTTTAAGAGAAACTAAAAGAACTTTGCTAGGCTCGGTTGTCTGAAGGCTTCTTCATGTCTTCCCACCCCAGGACCAGAAATCTGTTGAAAAATATTTCAGATGTTTTTTATTTTCCTCAAGTTATCTATCATTCTAGTAATTCTGTTAAAAAAGTGTGTAATGTACTATATGATACAAGTGAAAATGACCACATATAAAATGTTATGCAAATACCGCATTTAATCATGTTTATTTAATTAATAGCTTAGAGTCAAATGTAAGATAAACTAGTATGGAAGCCAGAAAGCCTAACTGTTGCCAAAATGAGGAATAGAAACTTTCACTCATGTTATTAATCAAAACCACTGTTGTATGAGGACTGTCATGTCTCAGTTTTTAGTAGATAAAACCCCCTATCAATGTATAAGACTGGGTGCCTGCATTGTGGACCCCCCTCCATCGGAATCACCTGTGGAATGTTAAACGTTCAGATTTCCTACAGCCTCACCTAGGACTCCTCCCTTCCCTACCCTCCCCGAATTTTCTTTTATTAATTTTTTTCTCGAGTTCTCAGGTGGTGACAATTTTCTGATTCTTTGATACTGTCAGCCCATACCTCAATCCACATCATACCATCAGAAACTCTGGGAGAGGGGTCCAAGGAAATCTGCATTTTCAGTAAGTACCCTAGGAAATTCTTATGCAAAGCAAAGTTCAAGAATCATTAGTAGAACATTATAATTTAGGTTCCACTATTCGGCGGGAGCTCTAGGAGCTGTTGGAAACTTTCTGGCCCCTCAGCAGAGCATATTACCTTCTAAGATGCTATAAAATGGAATAAACTTGCAGGCTGTGCCTTCATTACCCTTACAAAATCTCTTAGAATTAAAACACACCCTGTTCAGGCTGGGCACGTTGGCTCACACCTGTAATCCTAGCACTCTGGGAGGCTGAGGCGGGCGGATCATTTGAGCTAAGGATTTCGAGACCAGCCTGAGCAAGAGCGAGACCCCATCGCTACTGTAAATAGAAATTAACCAAACAACTAAAAATAGAAAAAATTAGCCGGGCATGATGGCACATGCTTGTAGTCCCAGCTACTCGGGAGGCTGAGGCAGGAGGATCACTTGAGCCCAAGAGTTCGAGGTTACAGTGAGCTATGATCACAAAGCACAGAGGCTATAAAATATTACTTTATATCTTTAGAATAAAACTTTTTTTTTAAGAGATGGGGGTCTTGCTATGTTGCCCAGGCTGCAGTGCAGTGCACTACAATCTTAAACTCCTAGGCTCAAGTTATTCTCCTGCCTCAGTCACTTTTCCCCGCAGTAGCTGGAAGTACAGGCACATACCATCTTGCCCAGCAGGATTAATTTCTTTTAAAACATATTTAATAAATTACTGAAGCCTACAAATGTCATTTGGAAAATTTCCTTTTCTTTCCAGCCTCCCAGACAAAATTTTTAAAAGCTCCTTAACAGTTTTTTCACATGTGGAGAATAGCAAATGATTAACGAGAATTGTAAAGAAATATTTTAATGAAGCTAGCTGTGGTCCCAGCTGGGAGAGACTAAGCGGAAGTTGTCATAGTAAGTTAATATTGGATATTTATTTGGCTTTCCTAGGAGGTACATTGCCTTTCCTAGAAATCTATACCATCCTGTTTCTTTCTGTCTCTTTATTTCTTTCAAGTTGTGAAAGTGATTTGCAATTTACGGTAGGCTGATCCTGACCTTATAGGCTTTGCTTCATTAGGGCAAAGGATTATGGTTCCGATTCCAGCAGGAAGGGCTCAGCAAGCTGGTAAGTGTTGAGACCTGAGCTGGATCCTACAACTCCACCTTAGTCTGTTGAAACGATTGACTGGAGGATTTCAGGTTCTGGTACTTAAACTCCTAAAGGGGGTATTGATCACATGCTCTGTGACCCATTGATCTGTAGGCTCTGTGAATGTCCTAAAAGTTGGGAGAGCATATTAACCAGAGCACTAACCAGGCTAGAGTTTCTATTTGAGTCGAAATGCAAAATCCTCTCAGCAGATGCATGGCATTTATTAATAATTTTCCTATGATGATAATGAACAGGGTTAATTTGTCATATAAATAGAAATGTTTTTCTAGGAATATCACTGTGAGCAATCCAACTCCTTTCTGCCTCTGGTGCTATGCATCAGAACAAGAACAATGAAAAAGCACTGGATTAAACCAACATTTACTGAGGAGTTGTTATCTACCAGACACTTTTACATACATTATCTATAGTTAATCCTTAGAAAAATGTGTCAAGAAGGTATTATTCAAAGAGAGGAGAGTTTAGGTGACTTGCTCAGGGTCACAGAGCTTCTAATGCGTGGAGCTAGACTTGACTTCAGCTCTGTATTATCTGAATTACTCCAAGCTCAGTGCTTGTCCTGTCCACAGCATCAGAGCTGAAATAGTGATGGCTCAGGAAAGTGATACTGTCTTGTATTAGGACTATGTGGGTGGTATCACCTTCACATATAATCAACACAGGGGACATGGGATTTTTCTCCCCCAACATGTTGTTACGAAAAATTTCAAATATATAGCAAAATGGAAAGAATTTACTTCACGTATCTCTTCATCTATTCATCCTTCTTCTATCCATGTATCAATCCATCTTTTTTATGCATTTCAAAGTAAATTGCAGACATTAGTACTCTCTTTTAAATACTTAAGCATGCATATCATTAATAAAGTTCCCCATGTGTTTATAGTTTTTTCTTAGAATTTACATGAAATGCAAACATCTTAAGTATCTATTCAAATGCATATGCTTGTATGACCCAAGCACCTATCAAGTTGTAGAACATTATTATCACTCCAGAACATTCAAAATGGAATTTCTTTTGCTTACTTGTAAAATGGTGGTAAACCCTGTTTCCAGGTGCATGCACATGTGTATTCTTTTTACTATCACAGACTCAGATTGTACCTAACTGGTGGAGCTTGTTAAACCCTTATTAGCTGCATGAGAATGGGCAATTATTGAAACTCTTTGAGCCTATTGCTCCTTACATATAAAGTGAGGATAATGATACTATAGCAGCTGTCTTTACACTGGTGTATACCTAAGCCCTAGAGGTATGTTTTAGTCCATTTGGGCTGCTATAATAAAGATATCATAGACTGGGAGGCTTATAAACAACAGAAATTTATTTCTTATAGTTTTGAAGGCTAGGAAGTCCAAGATCAAGGCACTGGCAGATTCAGTATCTGGTGAGGGCCAGCTTCCTGGTTCATAGATCACCGTTTTTTCTCTGTGTCTTCACATGGTAGAAGGGACAAGGGAGCTCTCGCAAGCCTCTTTTATGAGGGCATTGATCACATTCATGAAGCCTCTGCCCTCATGACCTAACCAACTCTCAACGGCCCTACTTCCTAAGACTATCATCTTGGGGGTTAGGATTTCAACATATGAATTTTGGAGGGGATGAAAATATTCAGTCCATAGCAAGGTACAAGAAAACCTAAGGGCTATGCAGTTACCCAGTAGCCAAAAGGGAAACACTTCCCAAATACTCAACTTCCTTTAATACTATTTTTTAAAAATGAATTTGCCTGAGAACTCACCTCCAGATTTCCTTTCTTTTCTTTTTTTTTTTTTTTTTGAGACAGAGTCTTACTCTGTTGCCTGGGCTAGAGTGCCGGCGCTCACAGCAACCTCAAACTCCTGGGCTCAGGCGATCCTTCTGCCTCAGCCTCCCAAGTAGCTGGGACCACAGGCATGTGCCACCATGCCCGGCTAATTTTATTTTTCCTATATATTTTTTTAGTTAGCCAATTAATTTCTTTCTATTTATAGTAGAGACGAGGTCTCACTCTTGCTCAGGCTGGTTTCGAACTCCTGACCTTGAGCGATCCGCCCGCCTGGACCTCCCAGAGTGCTGGGATTACAAGCCTGAGCCACCGCGCCCGGCCTCAGGTTTCCTTTCTGTGGAGGATAAATGTTCTGGGAATGCCTCTAAGATTTCTACTTTCACCTACTTACCACAAATTCTGCCCTTAGGTCAAAACAACCTTGACTTATTATAAATTCAACCCTTAGGCAAATTCGTGCCTTTCCCTGAGGGGTGGCGTACATATTCTTCATCTCTTCCCTGTGGTGTATAAGCCCTGGTCTAGGGGGTAACAGTTTGGGGATTCACCGTCTCATCCGGCTGCCGCCTGCGGGGACATGACTTCCGTTCGTTCATAAGTCCCTATTAGATGTTTCTTTCTGAGAAACTGTATTTGTCAGCCTCTTTCTTAGGCCTTTCAGCTTCCTATACCTTTAAGAGTAGGTCTGCATAGACCTGCTCACCAGGGAACACTCCCCCACCTCCCTTTCTCAATCTCTCAAAAGGAAAGCATACCTCTTAAAGGTCAAGAATCTTACTATGGTGTTTTGGCCCAGGTTGTAAAAACCCTTGGGGCTCAGGCAGTTGTAATTGCTCACGCCTGTAATCCTAGTAATTTGTGAGGACAGAGGTGGGAGAATTGCTTGGGGCCAGGAAATCGAGACCAGCCAGAGCAAGAGCAAGACTCGTCTCTATAAAAATAGAAAAATTAGCCGGGCATGGTGGTGCATGCCTGTAGTCCGAGCTACTCAGGAGGCTGAGGCAGGAGGATCGCTTGAGCCCAGGAGTTTGAGGTTGCTGTGAGCTATTAAGACGATAATTGCACTCTAGCCCGGGCTAAAGAACAAGACCATGTCTCAAAAAACCCCCCAAAACAACAACAACAACAAACTTTGGGGCTAAACAAAGCAATGATTTCAAATATTGGTGTCCAGGAATGTTCTTTAACTCAAGGCCCTATAACCTGCCTCTTCCCCATCCATCTCACTAAGAGATGCATTCCCAATAAAACTTTATGTTTAATAATAATAATCATAATGTATAATGAATTCATATTATTTTTATTTATTGTGTATGCATAATAATCACAATTATAACTCATTTTAGAAGAATTTTTATCCTTGGAGACTTATGGTCACAAGGAAATAAGAAGAATTCAATTTCTATTTATGGACATATTTTCGTTTCAGAGAAATTCAATATGGTGATCAATAGAAGATTTTCAAGTGTAAAAACATGTTATGGTCAATATTTTGAGTATGCTAGAAATTAAACCTTTTGCAACTATTTAACCATGATGAAAAATTTAGATGTCAACCTAAAAATGTGTGAGGGAATACATAGTCTCTCAAAAATTCTTTTAGGGGTTATGTGAATAAAAATTTGAATACCCCCTGTCATATAGGGTTGTTGTGAGCGTTAGGGAGAAACCGTGCAAAGCATCTAGGATAGTGCTTAATGAATGCCACTATTATTTGAGGAACTGAGTTCTAATTTTAACCGTCTTTCTTCTTAGGTATTTGGTCCAGGGCATTTGTTTTTCCTGTGCTTTGGTTTCATTGCCTAGATAAAGGAGAATGCAGATGACTGTAAAATGGTTTAAGTATAGGAAGTCAGATGAGCATGACTGCATCTAACATCAGTAATGTCAATGGTCATTTTTATGGTGATGAAAATATGTGTATAGGCTCTATAAGTCAAAGCATATAGCAAATGTTCAAAAAATGCTTGTTACTGGCTCGGCGTAGGGGCTCACGCCTGTAATCCCAGCACTCGGGGAGGCCAAGGTGGGAGGATCGCTTGAGGTCAGGAGTTTGACGTTGCTGTGAGCTAGGCTGATGCCACGGCACTCTAGCCCGGGCAACAAAGCAAGACTCTGTCTCAAAAAAAAAAAATGCTGTTGAATGACTGAATGAATGCTAAAAGGAAATTTGCTAGAGTGGGAGACTATATGTATCTGTTCATTGGGTACCTTCCCTTAGTGCCTGCATTTCTCAACCCATGGGGCATTTAAAGCCCATTTTGAGCATTTTCTCATAAATAACCTTAAAGATAAAAAGAGTAGGAAACAAAATCCTTTCCTGGGATGTGGCTGTTTATTAATTTTCAGAGGGAGTTTCCTCACTGGACTCTTTACCATTCTGTGATATAGTGTAGTGGTTAAGAGCACTAGAGGTGCTCCCTGAAGAACCAGCCAGGCTAGGCTCAAGTTCAAGTGCTGCCACTAGTGTGTCCTTAAGCAACGCACTTAACGTCTCTTTGACCCAGCTTCCTCATTTTTAAATGGATAAAATAATAATATCAACCTCATAGGGTTGTTTTGAGGATTAGTAAAGTGGGTTTAGGTTGTAGGTTGTGTGGTGGGTAGAAGAATTCTCTTCCCCTTAAGGATGTTCATGTCCCAACCCCTGGAACTTGTGAATATGTTACCTTACATGGCAAAAGGAACTTCGCAGATGCGATTGAGTTCAGGGTCAGGAGATGGGGAGATATCGTGGATTATCCCATGGACCCGATGTATTATAATCATAAGGGTCTGTGTAAGCGAAAGGGGGAGGCAGGAGAATCAGAGTTAGCGTGGTGTAGTGTGAGGGAGACTGGACTGGCCATTGCTAGCTTTTAACGTGAAGGAAAGGAGCTATGAGCAAAGGCTGTGGGCAGCTTCTAGAAGCTGGAAGGGGTAAGGAAATGGATGATCCCCTAGAGTGTCCAGTGTCCTTCTGACATCTTGATTTTAGCCCAGTGAGGCCCATTTCTGATTTCTGACTTCCAGATCTGTAAGATAATAAGTTTGTGTTGACTTAGGCCACCGAGTTTGCAGTACTTTCTCACAGAAGCAACAGGACACTAATACAGGCAGATTAGTCATTATTATTCGATTTATAACCACAACCGGCTTCAATTCTGGCTTTTCTTGGCTTTCTTCACAGGGCAATGTAATCTAAACACTTCTGCAAAATCAAAATGTATCTTTTTTGCCCATGTACACACTATTTTTCAGTTTGTCAAGGCTCTACCTACTCTTAATCTCAATGCAGCCGCTTTCAAGAGCAGCCCCCGTTTCTCCTACAATGGACAATGGACAAGAGGCCTCTTTGCTAAGCTGCGAGACAATTTATAACATCCTCTTACATTTTCCACTTACATATGGAAAATCATATGCTTTAATCATCAGCCTATGCAATGATCTGGGTCACAAAAACCAGCTCTGAGGTCCTATTCAGGAAAAAGTTAAGTCAGCATTACAGCCTCCCTTTCTTTGGTAGGGAGTTCTGAGCTTAACACAGACTCTGGAGTCAACCCTTCAGTTCGAAGGCTCATGGCAATCAGAGCGCTTAGAGCAGGAGAAATGGAAAAGGGAAGAGGAAAAAAAGTTGGTAGATTCGAGGAAGGCTGGAAAGAAGGCAAGGAAAAAAAATCCACAATCCAGCCGAATAATAGGAAGTGAGAGATAGCCGCCCACAATCTATGTCCTGGGTTCCTGCTTCAGTTTCAGAACCCTTCCCCAGAGACTCCAGTGTCGCGCACCTGTCCCTGGGGTCCGCGCCCCGCCAGCGGGCCTGGGGCAGGCTGGGAATGCCGTGCTGGGAGAGCAGCCGCCCTGGCGGGGTGGTGGGGAGACGGCAGGGAGGAGTCATGGGGCGTGAAAACGGGAAGACTACATCTCCCAGGCCGCCACGCTTTTCAGATGGAGTCCTAGGGCGCTGACTGCTCCCCGGTTTCCGCAGGGAAGCGCCGGCACCGCAGCTATTGTGCGTCGCGCTGTCGCCCTCCTCTTCCCGCTCCGGTGTCTATGGGGGAAGGCTGCGCCCCATCGCCGCCTCGGCTTAACCCCTCCGGCGCCTAACAGGACGCGGGCCGGCTCCCGGGGACCAGGAAGAGCTCGCAGCAGCCGGCGGGCCCTGGTAAAGCAGCCCCAGGGCACAGGGAAAACAGCCGGAGGGAGCCCGCGGACTCGGGCTCGGCGCTCGGGCTTCGCCGGGGCGGGGCGCAGGCGCCGGCTCTAGGAAGGGGGAGGGGGCGGCGCAATCCGGGTCGCCCGCGGAGTTCGGCCGGGGAAGGCTTCAGCTCGCCCCCTGCCTCGGCGCCCACCGCTCCTGCACCCTGGGCGGGCCCAAGTGTCACGCTTGCAAGTGCTCGGGGAGGATCCGGCTCGTCTCCGGAGGCGAGCCGGGCTGCAGCATCTGCCGCATATGGGGGCGCGGCGGGGGGCGATGCGGAGGGGCCACGCTGCTTGCTAGGCAGCACCCCGCCGGGGTCCGACCGCAATACTTAGCTCACTCTGTGCCCTGACGCCACCGCCCGGCCGCCTGTTCTCCGTACGGACCTGCCAGCGCTCCCCAGGAGCCTCATTGGAACAGGTACTTGTCCTCCAAAGGGAGGGAAGCTGAGCGGGTCCTGCGCTCAATCCATCCGGTCTACTTCTACCGTGCCACTGATGCTCTCGGTCTTTGTGTCTTTCCTCTCTTTCCCCTACGCCATCAGAACCATGGGGCATCCCCCGCTGGAGTTCAGCGACTGCTACCTGGACAGTCCGGACTTCCGCGAGCGGCTCAAGTGTTACGAGCAGGAGCTGGAAAGGACCAATAAATTCATCAAAGACGTGATCAAAGATGGCAACGCGCTTATCAGCGCTATGAGAAGTAAGTGGAAGGCTTAGATGAGCCGTTTCCCTGAGCTAGTGGCTCTGGTCTTTAAGCTTTCCCACATCGCAGGGGGAAGGGAGGTTGCAGGGTGACTCCCAGCCTAGGTCTCTGAGGCGAATGAGAGTGAGGACAGTAGTGGAAATTGATAGACACGAAAGCCAGAACTCCGGGCCTTTTTCTTTAGTGGCCTTGACTTTAAATGATCTGTAGCTTCTCCAGGGACCCTCTTGCTTTGTAATTACCCTTACTTGACGATCTGCCTGTACTGTCAGACACATTCAGCACCCTTGTCTGCGGCAAGGTGACATCTAAGCTAACCAAGGAGCTGCCCCAGCGCCTCCTAAAGAATTGCGAATTAAGGCCAGCAGCTTGAGTAATGATTTTGTCTTGGCCTCTGGTTGCTACAGATAAGTGTGGGGGCAATAAAAAAATTCCCCATGACAAGTTATTTTCTAAGGAAAGCACCTTTGCCCCAGCAATTTTTTTCTTTAACATACTGAGGTATGCTTTAGGTCAAGGTCAGTCTGCAGATGGCTTCACATACCACTGAATTCTGCTTGAGTGTAGAACAAAGACCTGCCTACTCCCTGGCACAAGGAGCCCAGCCCCCAGGCAGTAATATATAGGGCCAGGGTTGGGTACCAAGAGGCTGAAGAAACTTCACCTAGTTTGGCTTTTTCAGTGGTCACAGCTGACACAGCTGTGGGACAGTCCCTGCCTCCCCCACTGTGTGTTGAGGTTTTATTTCTGCTGGTTGGCTTGAAGTAAAAGAAAGAATAATAAACATCTCCAACGAGAGTGCAAGCAAGCCAACCCTTTGTGCCAAAGTATATACCCAGAATAATGGAGGGTAATGATTGGGTGGAGTGACAATTAATTTTTTCTTTGGCTGAAAGATGATTATGAAAAATAAAGTCAAAGTCACTGGCAAATATGTCCTGTGTGCTTATGACTTTGTTTCCAGTGGATTTATCTCCAAAATACTGTGCGTAGGACCAGGGTGGGAACTTTCTTAGGCAGACGCAGCCAACCAAGAGCAGGGAGAAAGGCCTAGAAGGGGCAGCGTGATGGTTACTGCTACGAGCCTGTGTTTCTTATGCAGCTCTTCTGATTTGTGCCTTGGAGTCTCCTTTCCCTGCACATGTCATCTGTTCACTTTTGATCAGAATATGTAAACTGACCAAGTGCCTGCAGGTCACTTGATTGAGTTTGATCTTTTGATGGTTTCTCCTACTGTGGTCTGACCGACAGCAAACTCCTGGTAGCACCTTAAAGATGGGGCATTTGAAATGCTGGTCCTTAGAGACTTTTAGGCCAGGCTTTGGGTTGTGGTTCCACTTACTAGAGTTCATTGAGAGGTTAAAGATATGTAGGCTGTGCCACAAAAATAGAAAGGTGAGGGTTCACTGAAAGGAAAAGGGGGAATGTTTGGGCTTTTTTTGGTTTTGTTTACTTATTACAATAAACTGCTTGGTGCAGTATTCACAACCAAGTATCAAACCAAGCTCATCATAAGCCCTAGGAAGGAAATGGCTTTGTGAAGTGGATGGTGAGCTGAGAATGTATGTGCTAAAAAATGACCAGCTAAGGCATGTCAGAGAGATTAAGATTTGTATGAAGAAATAAGTTCAATAAAACATTTCGGGAAGGGCAAAATTGTAAGCAAGGGGCAGGTAGTGGTTTTTATTCTTTCCTTTTTTCCTAAGTCTGAAAGTGGGAAGAGTCAGCAATTATGCAGGCTGAAACCTTTGCATATGGGCAAAAGGTCCAAGAGATATTCTGACCCAGGGGCTCCTTGATACTTGTGGTTTTTTGTGTCTGACTATACATAGAAAGCCAAAAATAGGACAGGTAGGAAACAAAACCCAGCAGCTAACCCATGCTCTGTTTCTTTTCCGTCAGTTGCATGGATTCTAAAAACCTGACTAGCTAGAGGCTAAGGCTGGATGTTTCCCACTGTCTTGACCACAGTAATGTTTATACTCCCACTCTGCTCCCTCACACTGCCAGCTGGGTGACTTTCTGAGAGTGGGTAGGGTGGAAGGAAAACAAAGGTATGCTCTTGCTTTGCATGGAGGAAGAAAGAGAAAGGAGTACTGGAATTGGAGTTAGAAGACTGGGCTTAGGGTCTTGGCTTCAGTATGTAGGGATCTGAAACAAATTACTTACTTCATCTGTAAAATGGGGGTAATTATACCCACCTCCCAGGGTTGTTGTGAGGCTCAAAGGAATTGATGGATTATGAAAGTGCTTTGTACATGGAAATGACTAAACAAGGTAAGTTTTTGATAATATGTCTTCAGGTTACTAATATATCTGTTGGTGAATGTGTAATTTTCAGTAGATTTCTGAAGGGAAATGCATAAGCAGAAGTAGTCGAAATCAGAGACTTTTTTTTTTTGGCTGTGATCTTGTTGGAAAATGTCACTCCCTACGTTTGCATGTGTCAGCAATACATTTTGTATTCACGTGTGTGGATCTATTTTGGTATTTGGAGTCTGGCATTAAAAGGCAGGAAGAATGATTGACACCTTTTTATTTAACTAATTAAATTGACCGTCAGATCAAGTAGCTAGGGTTTCTAGGAACCAATGCGACTTGGCTGCAAAAATCAGCTGCAGTTTTTCTTAAAGTTGTTAACCCAGGCGGAACTTGATTTCTACATTTTCTCCTGCTTGTGTCTGATTTTGTACAAAGCTCTAGATAAGGCTTTAGTTGCAACTGCGCGTGATGATTAATTCATTAAATGTAGGTCCTGTTTGAATATTTAGATTTATTTAGCTCTGTGCTCAGAGGTAATTGATGTTATGAATGATATTCAACATGTCTCTCTTGAGGAAGTGGTTGATTTCCCCTCCTCCCCTTAAATGTGATCTATTTATAATTGTTGGAGTGCAAGATGATTATAATATAAACTAATGGAAAATAAAAACACTATCGCTGTGAAAGATGACTATATTGCCTGCTTTTCTGTTTGTTCTTTGTTTTTATGTTGGCAGTTTTAGTCCCTGATGTTGTTTTAATATTTGCTAAGAATGGAGGCTAGGCATTATTCAGAACAAGTGATATGGCCCCTGCTTATATCCCAAGGCGACGTGAGACACCCAGTAAGTGTTATATATAGTTCAGCGAACACGTGCCATTCATTCAATACATACCTGTGCACATACTATGTTCAAGCCATTGTTCTCAGAGCTGTCAGGCATACAGAATGAATCACAGATGGATACTGCCCTCAAGAGATTCGTAGGCAGACATGGGTAGGGGAAGACAAGATATGGGTAGAAATCACTGTCATGTAAGGTAGTAGTTACAGATGAGAGCCATGAGAGTGGGACAGGTGGACATGATGGTATGTGACAGTAGAGGGAGAATTCATTTCTCAGTCGAAGGACTAGGGAGAAGCAAAGGAAGAAGTAGCGTTGGAGTTGGGCAGAATTAGTAACACTTATCTCTTGCTTAGCTGTTCCTGTGTGTCAGGCAGGAACAGCTCAAAACAGTTTTATGAGATAAGGATTATTTTTCCTGTTCTATATAATGAGGAAACTGAAGTTCAGAGGAGCTAAGTGACTTTCTCAACTAATAGGGCAAGAAGCTGAATTAGAATAGGACTTAACTCTAAAGGCCCCGCTTATGTTACTGCATGGTGCTCTATTCAGGACAGGGCGTTTCATGTGGTAGGAATGATACAGAGAATGAAAAGGGACAGCAAATAAATCAACTCATTTGGGATATAGGCTATAGAAAGGGAGATTTGGGAAATGAGGTTGGAATGGAAGCTTGAGGCCTGACTGTTACGGATTTCACACTTCCCTCTGCAGGCAGGAAGTACTAAGAGAAGGTTTTTCTTTAGGAGGGGCATGGTTTGAGCTGTGTTTTAGGGAGATTCATCTGAGAGTGATGTGTAAGGTGGTAGCAACCCCACACAAATATCTGTGACTTTTCAGCACTTAATGGGCAGCTTTAAATTTTCTTTGCTATAGCTCAGGGATTAGCAAACCTTTTCTGTAAAGGGCCACATAGTAAATCGTTTAGGCTTTGAGGGCCATGCAGTCTTTGTGGCAACTACTCTGCCATTGTTGTAAGAAAGCGGCCATAAAGAATACGTAAGTGAGAGGAGCTGTGTTCCAATAAAACTTTATTATTTATTGACATTGAATGTGAACTTCACATAATTTTCACGTCATGAAGTATTATTCTTCCTCTGAAGTTTCTCAGCCATTTAAAAATACAAAAACCATTCTCGGCTCGGCTGGGGGAGAGGGGTACACAAAATAGGTGGCAGGCTGAATTTGTCTCACCAGCTAAAGTTTGCAGACCTCTGGCGTAACTAGTTAATCTAAAAGAACTAGATGGAGTTTTATTGGTAAGGCAGTGAATGTAGCTATTGGTGGAACATAATGCCAGATTTCACTTTTTTTAATCAACTGGTTTTGCTTTGGTATTCTATTGATTACGCCTGCTCTGGATTCAGGGATCCTAGTCGGAAATGCTGTCAGAGGCTAAAGTGAAAACAGAAAAGGATGAAGCTGCTGGAAGTGGGTTAATAGAGCTACAGTTATAGGGGTAAAATATAGCAGCGGGAGAATGAAGGTAAAATGGGGAAATATCCTGGATATGGTATCAGGATACCTGGGCATGGTACTCGTTCTGTCACTAATGGGATCTGTGACTTTCATAAGTCATTTCACTGGGACCCCAGGGTCTGCGGCTTTACAAAATGGGACGCGAGTAGGCGGTCTATAAACTCACTTTGAGCTCTAGTATTCCGTGACTTATTATTTTTTGCATTGCATATTGTAGTTTAGCAATTTGAGAAAGGAATGACTAACCCAGTTACGGTATCTTATTTTATGATTACGTAAATTTTCATATTATTTTAGGGTATATGATAGTGTTTAATTAAATTAAAAATTCAAATACAATTTTCAAATGGCCTTTCAAAACCAAGGATACCATGCTTTATATGTATGTCTGTATATATAAAACAGAAGTCAGAAAAAAATTATATCGCTGAACCCACACACACACATACGCAACCACACATATGTAAGCTGTCTTGGACTAACAAAACTTATGTTTTAAAAGAATACAAAAGATGAATTCTGTACTAAAAATGTACATAAAGTTGATAAAGTGGAAATAATATAATTCTATAGCTTTAATAATCTAGTCTTAAATTTTTTTTTAAAAAGTCCCACTTTCTTACATTTCATACTTTTTTTTTTTTTTTTTGAGACAGAGTCTCACTTTGTTGCCCGGGCTAGAGTGCCATGGTATCAGCCTAGCTCACAGCAACCTCA
>CAUYRT010090883.1:0-79520 GCA_963574885.1 Lepilemur ruficaudatus | reverse complement strand
CTGTCAGACATTTTGATTGTTTCCAGTTGGTGGCTATCACAAATAAAGGTGCTGTGAACATTCATGTGCGAGTCTTCAGGTGAACACATATTTCATTTTGGTTTGGCAAATACGTAAGAGTGAAATGGCTGCGTTACATGGCAGATAGATGTCTAACATTATAAAAACTTTCAAACTTTTCCAAAGTGGTTTGTCATTTTGTGTTCTCACCAGAAGGTTATTAAAGTTGCAATGACTCTAAAACTATTTAGCGTGGTCAACTATTTTTATTATTTTTAGACACTGTAATTTAGCAGCAGCTAAAAATCTCTGTTCAACATTTCCAGACATCTGGCTCTTGCTTTCTGGTAAATTTCTTGGCTCTCTTCAGTGCTCATGCAGTTTGGTGGCAGTTTATGTGACAATTTGGGGGGTTCCCCACTTTTGGACAATTCTTTTCAGAATTTCCTCTGAAAAGGACCTCAGAATCTCCCCCTCAACTCCCAACCACTCTGAAACCTCAAGCTGTATCCTCTGATACCACAAGCTAAGAACACTATGGCTTTCTGCCTTTGTTCCACCCACCCACAGCACAGACTAACCCTTAAGCAAAATTGAACATGGATCTCAGCCATTTTCGCAGATTGAATTCCCACCAGATTCTGCGTGTTTTTAGTTGCTCTCCATTACCTTCTAATAAGTAAATAATTATAAACAAAAATCCTTTTATTTTACCAGATGTCTCCTACACCTTTAGTTGGCATCCTTCTTTTCCTTTCCAAGTTTGTTACAATATGTTTTACACACAGTGGATTTCTTTTCGCCATGCATTACCGTCTTTATCTACTATGGAATAGCTTGATGTTGTACCACTTTATTAAAAATGTTCATATATAAAAATCACTAACAAATAATTCCTCACTAGGTTAAAAAACCTGTCTACTCTAAGGTACATATGAAATTGTTGACCTTTCTTGTCTTTTACTAGGTAGATCAACCCCAAATGTTGAGCTTCAACTTTCAGTTTTAATTTTTTAATTTTAATAATGCAAAATGCGTTTAATGGTATTCTTTCTAAAATATTGTTCTTCTGACAGCTAGATAAGATTTAAAGTTTTACATTGAGATATTCATACTTAAACCTGTCAGATAAGTCACCGCATATAAAAAGTAGAGTTTTAGTAAAATTTTTATGGGTACACACACAAAAAAATTAGGTTGTAAAAGTGTAGAGATAACACTTTACATTTTCTATGTATTTTTTCAAATTATAGCTCAACTTCATCTTAAAAATTTGTTTTCAACTAAATTTCCTGATATTGTTTAAAGAAATGCTATTAGAAAAAAAAAAAAGAAAAGAAAACAAGAAAGTTCTAGCTACGAGATCATAGCTGGGGAGCTGCTCTGAATCTGGCGTCCTCTCTGGAAAAGTAACCCTTATTCCAATTAGATCTTGGAATTTACAGTGTTTTTATAAGACAAAGTGGTCAAGTTGGCTCAAATGAAAGCTGTAGCCAAATTCATAGGAAAGTATGTCACACAGGCTTTCCAAGTGTGTATCAGAAGACATAACATGAAGTTGAGCTACACATGCGCAAAAAATTTCTTTCAGGACTTAGGAAACAGATGTGTTGCTTTGTGGGCAACTGGGAAAGAAATAGCTCAGGAATCTTTAATATTAATATGAACAATCACCCAGTGCCCTCTCAACACCTGGAAGAAGTCCAGACATGTTTCCATGCCTTAGCGTGATCACAAATTTTACTGCTTTATTTAGTTACTAAGACACTGAAATTGATAAAGAGTCGCATCTCAGAGGTAATTTTCTAGTATTAAGAAATACTAAAATCAAATTATTTTCCTGCTCCTTTAATTTTCAGTGATTTCTGGATTTATCAAAAAGAAGTTGAAAATTGAAGACATTTATGTAGTTTAAACCCCAATAAAAATCCCTGAAATGTTCACAACTCAACACATATTTATCGATCACCCATTATGTTCAAGGCACTGTGCCCAGAGCTAAAAAAGACAGACATACGAAGAAATTAAATGTAATACAATAGAGGCAAATAGCAAGCATGGTGACAAGAGGGAAGGAAAGGATTAACTCTTCTTGAAGGTATCACAGAGGAAAGGACATTTGAGGTTGACAGATGAGTAGGAGTTTCCACGCATGTGGGCAGAGAGGGCACTCACTATATTCAGAGAGGACAGCAGTAACCAGGTGATGAGAGAGTGGGGAAAAGTTGCCCACAGTGAAACTATGGGAAGGTCAGCAGGAGCCACGTCAGGTAGAATTACCTAGAGCAGACCAAGGAAAGGACAGAGTCACGTGGGAATTTTAGATTTATTATTCAGGCTATTTTTTGAGAATGGCTTTGAAGAAAACAATACTGGAGGTAGAGATACTTGTTAGGGATTGTAATATTCTGGGTAAAATGCGTCAGAATCTAAACTAGGATATGGAATTCCCCAAAGGCGGTTCCTCTTGGAAGGAAGGGAGGGAGGGAGGGAGACAGATTGAGAAAAAAGGAGAGAGAAAGGAATCAAGCCTTATCCTCTCATTCCTCAGATGAGGAAACTGAGGTCCTAAGAAATAAAAGTGCCTCCTTATGTGCTTTACTAAATTAACATGTCAGAGTCAGCCAGGCCAGAGCGATTTCCATCTTACATGGGAGAAGGGAGTTTGACTTACAGCATTATAGAGAAACTTAAAAAATAATAACATCTGCAGGAATTTTACTGTCTTTGCTGATTTATTGAAAATAGTAATTTTAACTTCAAGAAAAGCATGTGTTACTGATTGGAATGTAATGTTACTGGCAATGTCTTTGTACACATTTTCCAAGACTTCATAGAGTTGGCTTAAACTTTTCTTTCCCTAGACCAAAGTTCGTGTTTGCTGAAATTATGTTGTACTACAATATGAGATTCCTCTTCTCATATGTCTATGTGTCTACATATGTCTTGATTATTATCAAACTTTTCAAGTTTATAATTAAATTTGTGGTTTCCGTGCCACCTCCGAAACTTTCCAAAAGATAAGATACTACAGAGAGCCTACATAAGGTAATATATTTTTAGCAAAGGTAAGTGTTTATCCACATTTAGCAGAACACACCATTTATGTCCACAAAGAACCAAGTGGGGATGCATTTCCTCATGCTTTACTTGTTTAAATACCAAGCCTGTTTGAGTTAAACATATTGAGTAAAACAAAGCTGACTGTTAAACACAAACATGTTATAATTTTTTAAAACCATACCATGGAAAGCATTTGGAATTGAATCAAAAAAGTTGACTCTTCATAACTCTTATCAATTATGAAATTGATGCCAAGTTGTTAATATCATCATAATGTCCAGGCATCTATATCTGTCTCTGCCAATACCATTATTCCAGTCTCCTGGACTAAAAGTTTTGACATCATTTTTTATTCTGCCCTGCTTTTTTGCCCTTTATGAGTAATTTACTAGCAGTCCATTTGCAACCTCTTCTATAAAACAGCCTCCATCCTCCTAATAGCAATTAATCTCTCCCTCATCTATATGCTCTTAATTCTTTCTTTTATTATATCACTTAAACTATACCATGTATTATAGCTGTAAAAATATCTGCCTGCTCCACTGAGAGCAGAGACTATTTTTACCCAATTTTTAATCCCCACAATGCCGGTTTCTCCAATACAACTACCAAGCATAGTATTTGACATGCAACAGGTGTATATGAGGCAAATAGAACATGTTTTTCAAAGTCTAAAGATTTAAACTGAATATCATCACCAGATCTTCATAAAACATCACTTTCAACATGACTTTGTACAAGTTCTGCACTTGTACAAAATTACAGTGTTCCATTAAGTATAAACTTCTTTGTCATAATTTCAATATTTTTTAAAATATTTCTCCACTCAACATATCTAACATATTTATTACCAATTTGTAAAACAAACCCTGCATTCCAGAAATGCCGAAATCCCAAATGATTTTTATTTCCATCCTTCAACAATCCCTGTTCTAGGTTTTGCCCAAATTTGGATGCTGTCTTCTGCTCATTCCCAAATCTTTCCCACAGTCTGGGTCCAGCTTTGGCCCTACCTGGTCTATAATACCTTAAGAGATCAGTTTAATGACTGCAGTGATTACCTCCTTATTCAGACTCAATTCCTTTATTTGTAAGATGTAACACTACTAAAATTAAATAAGACCATAGATACATAATACCAGGAAAATAGTGGGCAGTTGATTAATTAGCTGCATGAAAATGCAAGAATTGCTACATTAAAGCGATCACAATAAGAATTTCTGATAACTATGAATTTAAGTTCCTTATAAAATAAAACTGCTGAAAAGACTGTTATCAACAAATTACATGTTAATCATGGTTATCTACTGTTTTGAAATTTCCTACAACAATAACAATTATATTATTGCCCAAGAAAGAAAAGAATCCAACAGGTATTGAGACAACATCACGCTGGCCACTATTCAGAGAACTTCCACACATTTTTTTTTCTTGTGATAATACTCTGCTATTTAAGAGGCAGTCCTAGTTTGCTAGAAGTCTTTAATCCAACTAAAGAGCCAAAGATCCAAGCGAAGGGTCTGGTTCAACCTGCTGGTTCCATAATAATGCTCCATAACAAACCACTTTAAAACCCAATGACTTACAACAAGCATTTATTCTCTCACAAGTCTTCAGGTCAACTGTGGTTCTTCCAGTCCAGGATGTGCTCAGCTGGGCTGCTTGGTTCCAGGTCATAGATTTGTTACATGCATCTCATTCTACAGCCTTGGCTGAAATGGTATGCTCTTCTCATGATGTAAACCCAAAGCACCTAAGGCTAGCCAAATCTGGCAAACACACTTAAGGCATCCATTTGTGTCCACTAACAGGTGTCCAGTAACATTCCAGCAGCCAGAGAATGTCTGACAGTCAAATCCAACATCAATGGGGAGTGGACACTTGATAAAGAATAAATCAAACTATCACTTAAGGCTACAACTTTAGTGGATTCCTAGACACTGGGGCTGGGTAGGTAGAGTGGTTGTCCATTAAAAATATAAGGAAAGAGAAGATGAAGGGAGACAATTTCCAAAAGAATACTGAAAGTAAAAATTAGAGAAAACCAATCTGTCATCACAACAGAATGCAGTAGAGCCATTGTGGTTAACAGCATAGTTTTTGAATTTGGAGAGATTCAGGCTTTAGTTATAATTCTGACACATACTCTCTGAATGGTCTTGGGCATGCAAATTACTTTATATTTTACATTTGTTTCCTGACATGTAATTAGAAATTAGTAATATCCACTTCATTGGATGACTATAATATGAAATGGTATCGTGTACACATAGATCATTAAACACAGATTATGGAATATATATAATCAACATTGGTAGCTATTTTTATTTTATTGAAAATATTTTCCTATAAATTATGCAGCATCCCTACTTTCTGGAAACAGCACTCTCCTAAAACTATTTCAAACAGAAGGATTGCTAATTATAATGCCCAGGCCCCTGGCCTCATTGATTGATCCAATGGATACTTGACCTACATAGAGCCAGTTGCAGCAATACAGATTCTGGTTTATCTCACTGCTAACCCTCCAAATTTCCCGGAAGATTATGGCAGGCTCCACCTTTAAATGAGGAAGAGTAAGGACATCTTACAATAACAGAAAGTAGGGGCCCAATATTGTAGAATGGGAACCAGATATGAGAGTGGGGAGAAGTGGATCTGAATGATTCAAGGGTTGGATTGTTCTGGAAACATCTTACAACCCATCTTTCTTCAATCCTGTCTGCCTCCTGGGACTTTAGCCACTTGGTTCTACTTCAGCCTCTGTTGCAGGTAAACAAATCTTTGACCAAAGGCCTGAAAAGTACTTGCGTGTCTAGACTTGCTCCCTCATCACTTTGCCATTGCCATGGAAAATGAGCCTAGGTGAGCCCACTGGTCCCAGGAGGAGTATGAGAGACACTTAGAGCAGAGCCAGCCTGCTCCAGCTGAGGCCAGCCTAGTTCTGATGGTCCCAAATGACCCTCAGATCTCAGAGTCAGCTGAGCCACTCAGCTGAGCACAGATCAACAATTGACCAACACAATTGATCTGTGACAATAAGTGATTGTTGTTATAAGCTTACTACCCAGCTAGGCTATACAGTACAGCCAATTGCTCCTAGACTACAAACCTGTACATCGTGTTACTGTACTGAATACTATAGGCAATTGTAACACAATGGTAAGCATTTGTGTATCTAAACATACCAGAACATAGAAAAGATACAGTAAAAATGTGGTATTATAACCTTATGAGACCACTCTTACATATATATGCAGTCCTTCCATCAGTTGACTGAAATGTTATTCAGTGCATGACTGTATGTTATATCAGTACACATTTCTTTGATCATAATTATGCTGGGAATTAGATATTGTTTTTCAGCTCCAAATCCATTCTTCAATACCTGTTTTGGAAAAGCTGACTAGAGTTGGGACTCTGCCAACTACTTCCCTTTGGCCAGTTCTTTTCTTGTTAGATTCTGTGACCAGGGGCATTAGTGTGAGACTACAAAGAGGGAGAAGGAGAAAAAGAGTTGCTGCTTCTTATTTGTCTGTTCCTGTAAGAATCTTCTCTGCAATGGTTCTTTTCCCTGGCAACCACAGACAGTTCTAACAGCCATCGATTCCATCTCCTTTCCACACCCCCAGAATACTGTGGTCCCCCTTCATGATACCAGCATCAACTGGGCAACGTCCTCTTCGCAGAAGTCTGGGTCTCAGTTCTGTAGAGTCTTCTTATAAGCTCCCTGGTTGTGCAAAGATCAACCTCTTCCCTTTATTCCTCCTGCTCTAAGGTAGTAGCTCTCACTGCAGTTACTGTCTCCATCATTTCAAGAAGTTCTGTTGAACAGCATGACACACAAACCTTGGATTCAAAGTTCAACCTAGGGCAGTGATTGCTGCCAACCTAAAAATCATGAGATCGATAAATTTGGAAAGCAGACTCTATTTCTTATATAGGGTTACAGCCTGTAAAGTGGCCATTCTAATAGTCTGGGAAGCAGCATAGCCTCTGACAGAAGCCAGGAACTGGCACTTCGAAGGAGGAAGAAAGGAGCAGGAGCTCTATGCTGAATGGGTTGGCCAGGTATACATATTCAATAGGTTATAGGGGGAGCTATGAATATTCAGGAAGGTGGTTCTAACACATGCTTACTGAACAAACTGTATGTTACGTGCGACCTAAGTTACAGTGGGGTGGAGACTTAACATTTAAAGTATTACATTTAGGCCCTATACATCAAAAGGTGAAACAAGACTGCCGAGATAACTCATGTGCTCAGCCCCTGTAAACCAGCCAGAACCAGTGCATGGTCAGTTGTCTTCTTATCAGGAGAAAGATACTGAAATAAGTCTCCTGTCCAAGCTGTAGTTACTGTTTATGGAACAGGAGGGTGTGGGTCACCCTCTGGCAGTGGATGAGCTGAAAACTGTTTTAATATTGCTTATCTCAGAGCTAGTGCTTGTTTGGCTGCTAGAGAAAAAGAAAAACCTTGTGGCATTAGAGCATAGTCTATTCTTTTAGTGTAGGAGTGTGTGACTTAACCCATGTCTGGCGTGGCCTTAGGTTTTGTTTAGAATTTGGTATCTTATTGCCACAAAAAGTCCTTTCTGTCAGTCTTATGATCTCTATTTTAACATTAATGCTGGTCCATTGTTGTGTCTAAACTGCAAAAGGGAGAGAGTATAAGGAGGCATGTCCAACCTCTCATCCTGTCATAGCTGGGAACTCAGTTTTTAAGGATGAGTCCCTGTGGTCCCTTTGGCCAAGAGGGAGTCCACTCGGTTGGTTGGGGGCTTAGGATTTTATTTTTGCTTTACATTCTCACACTTGTCTGCACATTACAATCACCTGAGCAGCTTTTCAAACTTCCAAAGCCCAGCCACACCCCAGACCAGTTAAATTCCAAGTGTTTTTTTTTCTAGCTCCCCACGTGATTCCAACATGCAAACAAGTTTGAAAACCACTAACCTAGGGATCATGTTAAACAAAGTGACAGGTGAATTAACATTATATATTTTTCTTTAAGATTGCTGTTAGAAAATAACCATTACTCTCCCTCTCTCTCAAGTTCCTACTGCTATTAACGATAGAAACTACTTTTACTTTTTTAATGTTGAGCTACACTTCTGTCTTTGTACGAAGGCCTAGAATGAAGACACATTCCTTGAATTCATTTGGGACATTAAAGAAAACTCTTCATAGAAAAAAAAAAGTGCTAATAGGTATTTTGGTTTCTGGTAGGCAGGTTGGTTTGTTTAGAATGGCTTCTAAGTGGCATTTAAAGGTGCTGAAGCAGCTGCCGTGCTCCAAAAAGTATGAAATTCTTTTCTGCTTTTGTAAACAGTGGAGAAAATATCACGAGCATCTGAAGCTTTCCACTGAATGCCCTGCAATCAGCTGAAGGGAAAGGCAGAGCTCCCCATCGCAAAGTGGTCTGCGTGCAGACGGGAGGATGCGATAAACGTGGCAAAACGCTCACTTGAAAAGAGGAGGAAATAAAATGTAAATTTCCATTTGAATTACCTGGCAAAGGCTAATTTCTGTCCATAAAAAAGGTTTGAATGTTTGGGAAACAAGAAATCAGAATGTAAAGTGCCTTGATTTGATTTTTGTGCTTTACATGACTCGAAATGAAAGAAGAATAAATGCAAAAGGGAAGGAAGGGAGGTAAAAGCAAAAGGGCAGACTGTAGCCTTCTTCCATGTAAATGAGTTATTCTTCTTAATGAGCCCTGTTCCTGCAAGTAATTAGTTGAATATGGGATCTGAATAAATGAATAATGCGAAATAAAATAAAAATTGACCCGAGTCCACAGCTGTTTATTGAAGTGAGCCCGGTATGAACCTCTCCGTGGCTGTGGCCTCACATGCAACATGAAATGAATCATCGCTTCGGCTCGGCTAATTCAAACCAAAAATGCAACGCTTGACTCAATTATCGGAAGGTTTTAGGAGGAAATTATTTTTCTTGTGTTTTCCACTTCATTTGTATATGTAGCTTAAGATAATGTATTCATGGACACATCTCTTTTCTTTATATATTTTCCATAATTTTCATAGAATCAGAGTAAATATTTGAGGGAAAAAAATTACTCATGTCTTATCTACATTTTATTATTTGTCATTTCTTTGCATTGAAAGGAAAATGCTGCCTACAGTTTGTTTTCAGTTTTGCTTATATTCATTCATACATTCATTAATTCATTCAAAATTATTTACTAAACTCTTACTACATGCTAGGCATCTGAACTGCTTTCAAGTGCAACAAATAAATGAGTAAAGTACGGATGTGGTGAGATACGTTATCGATATAATTAATTTATATGATAAATGATTGTTCTCCCTATTTTTTTTTCCTTCCCACTTTGTAGGCAGTAGCCAGACCCACAGCATTTCCTTGCCTGGGGGATTTTGTTGGTTGGAGGTAAAATAGTAGCTGTTTCTTTCCCAGATTGAAATGGTACCAATCTATGAGTTGCAATCCGTCAGATAACAAATATACAGGACATGTATCAGTAAAGTCTAATCAGGAAACAGAAATGGCATAGTAATTTGAACAGGGGGATTTTAATAAAAATAATTATTAACCGTAGCAACAGATTAACTAAAAGGGAGAAAACAGAACTCGAAAACACAGGTGGACAAATACTTTGTAAAGGGCCAGATAATAAATAGCTTAGGCTTTGTGGACCCTTGGGTCTCTGTTGCAGCTGTTCGTTTCTGCTGTTACATAAATGAATGAGCACATTTGTGTTTCAATAAGTCTTTATTTAGAAAAATGGATGTCAGGCTGTATTTGAGGACTCCTGTCCTAAAGTAGAATAACCTAGGGCTAAAGGAGAGGACCCCAGAAAGGAACAACTTGGCAAGGGGGCCAACTTCCTAAAGCTGGGATTCAGACCTATTGCAGAAGACGTGTGTGGGGCCTGCTGGGTGGTGGAGAAGTTGGCTGTATTGCAGGAGTCAAGCTGCTTCACAATGGCTGGACCAGCAGGAAGCACCCTCCTGCACACAGGCTGAGCTTAGTGGGTGGGTACACAGAGAAAATGGAGCTTTGGGAAGTGGTTTACTAGCCGGGCTGCAGTAGGTCTGGGGCATCTGCCGTCCACATCAGGAGGGCCACAGTGAGGTGGTCACCAGGCTGAGACTGCGGCCATGAGTTTTCAGGGACAGACAGCACAGTCTGGGTACATGGCTAAGACAGGGCACCTCTGGTAGCACTTCTCGCATGAGCAACAAGCAAAAAAACCTGCAGCTCACTGGACTAGGAAAAGAAACTCTTTCCTCCTGCAATGTCCCTCCAGTGCCCTCTACTGACAAACTTAGCATCATGCTTGCTGGGAAAAAAAAAAAAGCATACTTTAAAGAGTCTAGTCCACTATTGCAGAGCAGGTAATAAAAAGGCAGATTTGGAGCTGAAAGGCAATAATTCACAATTGTCATGGTGCATAAAAATTCTTACCAATACCAGAAAAAAATCTCACCATGGAAAAGGTATGCATCTCAGGCCAAAATTTTAGGTGAACTTTCTAAAATTGTACAAATTTTGTTCGACTCCCTCCTCCCTCCCACTGCTGGGCTCACAAGAAACTGGGATTTCATTGTTTACTGTATCCAATCCTTTCCAGGTTGTGTCAAGCATCCAGAAGTCTTACCCTGTTCCAAGGTATTGGGGAAGGGAGAAATCATCTGCTCCTCCGGTTGTCTGTTCAGACAGATCTCCACTGAAAATCTCCAGTGTGTCTACCTGCAGAGCCATTTGGCTCTGGTGGTACCTGGTGGTACCAGCTCTGGTGGTACCAGCCTGTTCGTATCTTCACCAAACCTTCTCAAATTTCCAAGATGAGTTCCATATTTTGTTATCATATTTTGAAATTTTGTATTTATGCTTTAAAATAAATGTAAACGAAGTTACATTTATGTTTGCATAAGCATATCTATTTTCATTTTTAAAAACAAACATGTTTCAGCAGACTGTGGAAGACTTTGGGAAAATGACAAGGCTAAGTCCCAATCTGGAGCCATGAGGGTGATGGATGACCTGCTTCCAGTTCCAAAGCATGTCCTCCGAATGCCTTCCCTTGCTCCCTCCTTCACAGCCACCCCAGCACACATGATCGATAGAAGTACTGCCCTAACCTCCACACCAACATGAACAACATTTTCTCTCCATTTAATCTCAAATTCACAGTACCAGAATAGGAAAATTGAGCTCCCTCTGAGAATAAACCCATAGTGAGAGTCAGACCAGAACCACTAAAAACAAAGCTAAGTTACTTATAAAGGAATAACAATAGCACTCTATGCTGGAATGTTTTTTATGCGCCAGGCACCATTCTAAGGACTCTACACACATTAACTCATATAATCTTCATACCATCCCTACGAGAAAGATACAGTTATCATCCCCATTTTTACAAATGAGGTAAGTGAGGCACAGAGAGTCTAGGTGACTTGCCCAAAGTAAGTGGCAATGATACATGGCACTGAGGGATCTAAGCTTTAACAATCTTCAAAGATCACTCTGATATGCAAATAGGATTGGAGGCACTTAGAACAAAATATTATTAATATAGTTGAGCTGTACATTTAATTTTATCTACATGACTTTATATTCAGTTCTGCTAATATGAAAGTTAATTTTTTGCTTTTATAAAATTATAAAAATGGAAAAAAATGTCCAATTGAGATTTTACAAAAATCTTTGTAACCTTTTTGCTTCTAGGTTAAAAATAAAAATGTCTGTGATGATTTTCTTCTTATGCTGGCATCCCCTGAAGTCCCCAGAGCTCTCTAGCTGGGTGATGCTATTACATGATTTGCCGAAAGTGGAGTACCTGGGAGGGGTTAGAACTAAAGTTGCTGTGGGCATTCTTGCAGCCAATGTCAATCAACAGTAGTATTCCAGGAGTCTAGGATACTGTATCAACCACATATATACACACACACAAATATATATACACACACATATGTGTGTTTATGTGTATGTGTGTACTTGTCTTAATCTATTTGTGCAGCTAAAACAAAATATCTGAGACTGGGTAATTTATAAGAACAGAAATTAATTTGTCAGAGTTCTGGGGCTGGGAAGTCCATGATCAAGGCAAGGTTCAGGGTGTGCTGAGGCCTGCTCTCTGCTTCCAAGATGATGCCTTGAATGCTGTGTCTTAGCATAGCAGAAGGTGGAAAGACAAAAAGAACCTAGCTAGTTTCCTCTAGTCCTTTTATAAAGTAGTTTCTTCTATTTATGAAGCTCTGTCCTCCTGACTTAATCACCTCTCCTAAAGGCTCACGTCTTAGAACTATCACATTGGCTATTAAGTTTCAACATACGAACTTTGGTGGTCATTCAGACCATAGCGTGTGTGTGTGTGTGTGTGTGTGTTTGTATTGTGTGTATACACACATACACATATACATTACAATGTTTCCCCCTTTGAGTAAAATTCCTCCCATATCCCCCTGTCCAGGTCCAAAATGAACAATAATTGTCACATTGCTAAAAAGTGGTTAATCTTTCAAAACATTAACTCTTACCATATTGCCTCAGATGTTATTTAATGACTGTTTTCTTTCTACTTCTAAACTGAATCATAAAAAATATAACTAGTAGAGCTTCTGATATTTTATAATGTCTAGTTAAATATGTTATGAGTTTAAAGCAGATAATAGGTGCGTCAGAAAGAAATTTGGAATGATTTTATTTTTCGAAGGGAAATTTTTTTCTCTAACAGGGGTACTCTAGGCAAAATAATCACAGACTAATTTTTAAATATGTATATTTTATACTCAATTACTTTTAACAGCATTTATATACAACCCCAAATCAAGTTATAAGAAAGCAAGTCCAACATGGTCCCTATGGTCTTTGAGTCTATAAATTAAGACACAAATCCCAGAAGGGGATAAATATGAAATTTCAATAGAAAATGAGATCAAAGTACATAATTCACAAACATCTATATGACCATACCAGTAAATGTCCACAAATTATAAGTGGTTCAAAAAATTTCTGTGATTATGGAAAAAATAACAAATTAAATAAACCCAATTGCCAAGTGGTAGTCAAAGAGAAGTGTGAAAATTGTTAATATATCATGGCAATTATCAACTGAAATTAAAAATTACTGTGATCAGTAAATAATGGTATCTTGGATCTTCTTTCTTTTAGGCAATAGTTAATATATATGTTCCCTGTTCTCTTTTGGCATGGCCATTTTTCTTCAAGCATCTGTACAACATTAAACTCTCGAAATACTTTATGAAAACTGCTGAGACCAAGAAAGGGAGATAAAATAATAATAATAGCCAAAATAAGTCTCAGATTAATACATGTTAATGAATTAAGAATTTTATACACATTATCTTGAGTCATTTAAATATGAAATGAGTATTATTGACACATCTATTTTAGAAATGGAGAAGTCGCAGCTAGAGAGTTTCAGTAACTTGCCCAAGGTCATAGCCAACAAATGGAAAATCTGGCTTTCATACTCCAGCCAGTTTTGTCCTAAAGCTTGTGTAACTGATATCCTATTCTTCATGCAGAATGCAGAACCGTGCCCGTTCTTCCTCTCAGGATGTTTCCTATAACCGCACCACTGTTCATCCAGTTCTACAATGAGAAAGCTGGGAGCCATCCCTGAGAGCCTGCTGTCCCTCACCACTCCACGCAAACCATCTCCAGGTTCCTCTCTCACATATTCCCCTTCTCAGCACCCCCTGTGGCACCATGCCGGTGGGAGCGCCATTATCGCACGGGAGGACTATGGCCGCACCTCGTCACTGATCTCTGTTCTTCCACTCTTGCTTCTCTCCAGTCTGTTTTCAACACAGCAGCCAGAGCTATCTGTCCCATGTAGGGTGAACAACTCAGCTTGTTTAGAACTCTATGGTTTGGGCATCGCATGTGAGTTCTGAGAAACCCCTCAATCCCAGGCAAACCGAGGTCCAAGAATAAATTGGATTATTTGGTAACTTTCTTGGCTGGAACCCTTCAATGGCTTCTTTTGCTGTTGGATCAAAATCTTTAATGTGGCCCATTTTCATGATCTTGGCCCAGCCACCCTCTGTGATCTGATCTTGGACCCTCTCCCCTCAAATGGCCTCCTTTTAAAATCTGTTTCCTTTGCTTCCAGGACTGCGCACATGCTGTTCTCTCAGCTTGAAACGCTCTGTCATTATATATTGACCTCTCCACTCCCTGCCCCAACATCCACATTGGCTTTGTTTTATTGACTTCTTCTTTGAATCTTTTTCAGGGATGATTTCCCGGAGTCCTCTTTATAGAAAAGATGTGGTTCTTCCTTCATTGTCCAAAACTCAGCTTTTTGTGAAGTTATTTGCTTAGCATCCACCTCCCCACTAGGCTCTAAAAACCCACATGGCTGAGACCATGTCTGCTCAGGCTCAACGTTCTATGTTAGCTCTTCACGTGGAATAAGACACATAGTCAGTACTTATTAGAAATTTCTGAATGAATGATAGTGTACTAGATAATTTTAACAATATTCCATAGACAGTGCAATAGCATTACAGGAAAGTTTATTGTCATCTTTATTTGTATTCTTTTTCTACTACCATTCCCTGAGTGACCTCTTCCACCCTGTAGCTTTAAAAGCCATTTATGCTGATGGTTCTCAGACTGTGTCTCTGCCCCTTATGCAGGGCTATGCCTGTCTGTACAGTGGCTTCATGTGAATTAAAAGGTATCCCTTTATCAAGTAAGAAAAAAATTAACGTAACATATTATGCACAACCTGAACAGTCTGGAAGGGCCTTCTCCATACATGGACACACTTGTTCACAGACATATGTGTATATACATGTTCTTACCCACTCACACCTCCTCCTATCCTCCTCCACCAGATGCCAGTGTCTCACTTGCCTCTAGGAGTGTGCATACTTCATATCCTTTTTTATACAGACAGGTAAGATAACAACATAAGGTTCAGTGTAGCAAGGAACCTCAAGAATCTGAGCTCTGAAAGAGAGCAGTAGATGGTGAGAGACGCGCCCTTAGGGTCACTCACAGCATTGTTGGCACATAGTACAGCCACCCGCACATGTAGGTGCCGGTTTGAACATGAATGCATGCACTCCTGGGTGAGTGCCTGGCTCATTGTGTGTGTCAGGTGGGTCATGGAGGAGAGGGCTCTCCCCTGCTGCTACAACTCTTGCAGCTTATGATATGTCTGTGATGCGCATGGTGCCCCCTTAGATGCGGTGCTCTGCGGCAGTACAAAAACTCAATAGTTGTATGCTAGACTGTGTGCTTCTCTCTCCTGATGTGCAGACCAAAATATCACACAGTCTGTAGCAGTCTCTCCTTGGATGTATGCAGGTGCCTCAAATGTGATTTCTTCAAAAACTTTAGCTTCCTATAATCTAAATCATAATAAGACTGCAACCTTCCAACCACTCTCCTGGCTAGAAACCTGCAAAAGCCCATTTGCCTTTCTCTTCATCATCAATAACCCATTAGACCCCAAATCTAATTTACGTCTCAGGAATGACTCTTACTAATGTGTTTTTCCATCTTCACTGCAACTGCTTTACAATTCAAACCTGCATCATCCCCCCCAGAACTGTTGAAATAGTTTCCTGATTTTTTCCCACCTTCATTTCCCACATTTACTCCCAAGAAATCTTCATTTTAAAATATTTTTAATAGATGTTGGTCAAAGAGTACAACATTCAGTTAGGAGGTATAAGTTTTTTTGAGACCTATTGTACAGTATGGTGTTGCTTATAGTTAATAAAAATGTGCTGTAGATTTTCAAATTGCTAAGAGAGTAAATTTCAAATGTTTTCACCACAGGACAGTGATAAATATTTGAGGTGAAGGAAATGTTAATTAGCTTGATTTAATCAAATCATTCCACATTGTATACATGTACAATGTACATGTATACAATGGTCCTAACATCACTTTGGACCCCATAAATATCTACAGGTATAATTTGTCAATTTATCATAAAATTTTAAAAAGCAAAAAAAGTAAAATAAAATAATTTTTTTTAATTTAGAAAATAAAATTGACCACATCACTCCTCAACTAAAACACAACAACTACAACAAACAGATCCTCTTGCTTCTTGTTGGCTATTGAATAAAGACTCCAACTTTATGGTTTAGAAAAGCTCTTCACAATCCACCTCACCCTACTTTTCAAATCGTGTTTTCCTTCTCCCTCTCCTGCCTCACTGAATTTTTCTAAGGTCCTGGACGGAGGAGGTCCCTTTGTAATGCTACCTGTGCATAAGTTCCTCCCATTTCCTAAAACATTCCCTTTCACCCCATTTTTTAATCTGATAAACTATAATTTGTCCATCAATACTCAGCTCAAATATTAGGTCCTCAGTGAAACTTCTTTAGCACTGTTGGAAAACTCTTCCACTGGTTGCCTCCTCCTATATCGCTGTATATTATTACCTCATGATATCATAATTTACCTGTTTATATCTTCTGCTGCAAATAGAGCTGTGAGCCCCTCAAGAGCAGTGGTGCTAGTGTACTCATTTTTTAAAATGTCTTCTTACTTTCACTAAGAACGGCAAAATGTTTTCTCTGTGTTGTATAAATGTTTCTTGAATTAATGATTTGATGCAGTGAGATGGGCAAGAAAATGTAGTTTGTAGCAAAGCTACAAACTCTAATGAGGTTGGTTTGTAAAAATAATCATGTACTGGAAAACCATCAGAGTTTCCAAAGATGCCGTTTTCTAAATCACTCATATTAATCCAGATTCTAATTATTTAGGTTAGTAAGTATGAAATGTCCGATTTCCTTAAATACTAAGTTTGACAGCTGATATTTCTGACAACACTTCTTGTTTTACTTTTATTGTGAAGGTAGATCCTCAGTCTTTCAAATGCACATTTTGGCTTGTGATTATCTTTCATATTTTTTAGAGCAATTTTTGTGAAACCATGGATAAGTCAAAAATTTGTGTTATTTTCCAATATGAGTTCTGTCATGGAACCAATGCAGCACAGACAGCTCAAATTATCAACAAAAGTGTTTGAGAAAGATGTGGCTAGTGAGTACACAGTATGTTGATGGTTTGAGAAGTTCTATTCTGGTGATTTTAATCTTGAAAATGAGCCACGTGGGCAACCTGAGACCAAGGTGAATAACGATGAGCTGAAAGCTGTCGTGGAAGTGAATCCATCTCAACCTCTGCGTGAATTAGCAGCAAGGTTTGATGTTACTATTAATATTTTAACAATCTTTGACCATTTGAAACAAACAGGCAAGGTCAAGAAGCTGGATAGATGGATATCACATGAATTAAACGAGGATCAGAAGAGAAATTGTCCCAAAGCTTGCCTTTCTTTGTGGTCACAGCATAAAGGTGAACCATTTCTACACCATACTGTTATGTGCAATGAAAAATGGATTCTTTTTGACAATTGCAAGCATTCAGCACAATGGTTGGATAAAGATGAAGTGCTGAAACATAGTTCAAAACCAAATATTCATCAATAAAAGCTAATGGTATCTGTTTGGTGGTCCAGCGCTGGTATTATCCACTACAGCTTCATGAAACCTGGTCAATCTATCACAGCTGGTGTCTACTGTAACCAACTGGATGAAATGATGAAGATGCTTGCGATCAAGCAGCTGAGATTGGTCAGTAGAGACAGGGCAATCCTCTTGCAACACAGCGCTCAACCACATGTTGCACAAACAACGCTTCTCAAAACTACAGAGACTGAACTTGGAAATTCTCTGTCATCCACCATATTCACCAGACCTTGCACCAACTGACTACCACTTCTTCCAGGCTTTGTACCACTTCTTGCAAGGAAAAAATATTTAATTCTCAACAAGCTGTGGAAACGCCTTTTGCAATTTCATAGCCACTCACTCTCCAGGCTTCCTCACTGCTGGCATAAACAAGTTACCATTACGATGGCAAAACTGTGCCGATACTCATACTTTGATTAACTGTACTGCTGCTTGTTTGAGATATAAAAAACTACACTTTTGATTCAAAATTGGATATTTCATATTGAATGACCTAAATATTTAGTCAAATACATACAAGCTGTGCATTTTAGTACGTGTTGATTTAATTCTCTTATTGAATGGATTCTCTCAAGTTTCTCTCACTTCTTTCCTTGATTATTCTCCTTTTTCCCTTTTTCTGGCCCTTTGTAAGCTATTTCTGATGCTCTTGGAGCATTTGCTGTTTCTATTTTTTAGGGATTTTGATCTTCCCATTCCACTTATGAATTTAATAGGAAAGAACCCAGAGAGAACTGAACGCAGGGGTACAGATCAGGAACGATATGCCAGGGATTCTTTGCCTGGCAGAACCAACTCTCTTCTTTCTGCCTCTACCCCAGTAGCAGCCCGGTGCCAGAAGCACCATCAAACCTGGGGCCACTTCCTCTGTCTCTTCTCCTCACCTATAGTAACAACTCCAGTCACCTACAAGGAGAGATCTAAAGCTATATTAGTGGTCCTTGTATAGTTGACAGGTTGTTAGATACAAAAAAAAAAAAAAAATGCTACACTTGTTCTATGGGGGTTCCAGAAGAGAGAGCTATAACTGATCTTTGGAAAGTATAGGGAAACACATTTCCCAACAAATGAAAGTAACAGACAATGGAAGACAAGGCTCTGTGAGAAGGTGAATTGCCTTCACCAAAAGAATTCAGGTAAGTACAAACATCTAGCAAAATTTGACAAGGAGATTCTGGAAGAAGTGATCTCTGAGCTTGTCCAGTCTACGGACTCTACTTAACAGAAAAACTTCTCTTCATTTTCCCTTTTTAGTTATTTTCTTACTGGAATTCGAAGAGATTCAGCTAAGGTTATGAAGGCTATTGAAACAGATAATACATGCATCAGTCAGCCAGTCCTTATGTCCTTTAATCGACCTTGCTGCAATAAAAATGTCAACTGCAAGACGGATGACTAGACAGGTGAACACTGGCTGCACCCCATAGCGTGGAGCACTAATCCACTAGGAAACTTAAACAGTTATGATTATTATATGTCCTCCTAAGGGATGTGATTTTCTAACAAAGAAAGAATAGACCTGTAGAGAAAAGTCTAAGATATTTATTTTAATCGTTAACTTAATGTTCTTAGATTAAATGACATATTCCTTTTTTATATCTATCGTGGGCACAATATTTTCTTTAAAATATTAAGGCATAGGCGTGAAGCCCCACAGAATCATTCCTAGAGTGATTTAAAAAGTAAAACTCCTAGTAAGTGATTGGGGAAATAAGTTTTTTAAATAGATTTGGCTTTTACATAACACTTGAATTATTTAATGGTCAAGCTATTTTGAGTTCATGTCACATTAGTGCTAACTGGTATGGCTTTGATATTCCCCCAAAAGAAAAATGCTTATTAATTTGCAATGTCTGTCACGATAATTAAATATTTCAGAAATTAGATCTGCATCTTAGATTTATGTGTGAATCCTCAAACAGTCCAACATGGGACTTTTCCTTTGTTTACGAATGACTTGCAGTGTTGTAATGTTATATTACCATGAAAATAGTTCAAGTTGTGTTTTTGAAATGGAGTCACATATGTGAGAAATTGGACACCAAGAGAGTTGTATTCATGAATAAATGGTTTATTGTGCATGACTTCAAATGGTGGGTTTAAATGATGCTTAGAAGAAATGCTCACATTTTACCTTTTTTGCACAGTTGGAACTCCTGTGAATGCTTGCTTTGAAAAGTAAGGGTAAGTTAAATTTTATACTTGGAAATACATTGTTAAATTTTCAGATTTAAGCCACTATAACCCAAGAAATTCTAAAGCTGAATTGCCGTGACAATGTGAGGTAGGACGAAATAAGGGGAAATCACTGGGTTGAAAAGGAAAATCTTTCTATCTGGTCCATTTTCACTACTAATTAGCTGTGATCTAGAATAAAGCCTTTAGCTAATCTCTAAAATAATGGAGAAAAAAAGGAATGAATTATATGGGCTGTAAGATTTCTTCCTAAGTTTTATGACTAAAAATATACCTAATATTGCTCATACACAATCGTCCCTTGGGTTTTTACATTCCTCTTCCTCCTATTTAATTAATATTTACTCTAATATTTATTTACATCTGGATTGGCAAAACAAAATACAAAATAGTCACAAAAGTCAATAGTCAATACCCATTCGACTAAAAATGAACAATTATTAGTATGTCACTTTTCTATAGTTGTATTTTCACACTTTATGAAAATGGTATCCATGTTCTCTCTACGCTACAAAAAATGGGCATGTGTTTTATTTATTCATCCATTTTTTCATCATATATTTACTGAATAATTGATTTTTATGCTTCAGGAACTATTATAAGTGAGATACACACACATATACACACATATATGATGACAAAACAGGCATGATTCTTGTCATTTGGAGTTTATAATACAACTGTGGTGATAATTAATAGAAAATATTTAAATATTGAAGTATAAAATGTGACAGAAGCTATGAAGAATCAAAGAGAGCTCTGAGAGAAATGTACATGATGATACTGGGGTGTTTGTTATCTTACACTGGTTGTAGCTTAGACATCCTAAACTTCTACATGAAACCAACTTGCAATTGAGACTACCTTGTAAGAGGTATTTTTTTGGTGGTGGTGTTTTCATCAGGAATAACTGGCTCCAGGGCCATGGTTTCAGGCAACTTGCAAAATGCATAGGAGGGAGATGTAGCTGAATGAACGCTGCCTTGTGGCCATCCCCCATCCAGCCCCTGCTCCACACCGCACCCATGGTCCCATGGTCTTTCCTGACTATAAACACCCTCCCACTGCCCCTGCCAAACCCTCAGTCTGGGTCATTATGAGGTTCAATTGTTCAACCATTCTGCTTCTCTTCTAAAAACATTGCAGACCTCTGGTCTTGAGCACTGTGTTCTAGACAAGGACCACTTAGCTTTTTCTATTGGGATCTCAGTCTTATCAAAAGGCAGACATGACTGACTTCTTAATTTCTAAAAATAACAACAGGATGTAGAGTCAGAAGATTGACGATCTGGAGCCAGTTCTACCAGGTTCAACAAGCCTCTCCTCCTACCTAGAACACATTTTATTAATATTCAAGATGGGCATTATATCTACCTTACAGGTTAACAAGAAAAGCAAATAAGATGAATAAAAACACATTTTTGAAACTATATGGTGGTGTGTAATTGTTTATTGTCTTATCTTTTCTCCTTCTCAAGTAGTCTCAATAACACATATCTTTCTTCCTTCTTTCCTTCCTTCCTTTCTCTCTTTTTCATCCTCCTTCCCTTCTTCCCTCCTTTTCTCCTTCCCTCCCTCTCTCTTTCTCTCCATGTTCTTCTCCTTTCTTCCTTTCATTCTTTCATCAAAGACGTATTTTAAGTTTATACTAGGGCACAGACATTTTGGTAGTAAGTGCTGTATAAAGATAAATAAAACTGGGGAAAAGCATAGACTCTAGAATCAGATTGTCTGAGTTCAAATCCCAGCTCTGCCATTTGCTTGTATGTTGCCCAGAGTAAGCTAGTTAACCCCAATATGACTCTGATTCTTCTTTTATAAAACAAAGATAAAAGTATGTATCCATGCAAAGAGTTTAGCACAGTGCCTAACACGTTGTCAGTCCTCATAAATGTTGAGAATGTAACAGTGATATTGAGCAGTGGAATAAAGATACAAATAACAAACTCTATTTAGGAATATTATGAAAGTTTTTGCAAAAGGGAAAAACTTTGAATGGGGTTTGAGAGACAAAGAGGGGGTGGAAGTGGCCAAGAAGTAGCCATATTTGTTCTTAAATTAATAAATTGAATAAGTGAGGAGAAGTCTTCACTCATTCACATAGGCAGTTACCATGTGGGGACTAGGCTGAGTATTGAAAATATGAAAATAAATATGATATTATTAAGAAAGTGTTAATGTTTTAGGAGTGGTAATGGTATAATGGCAATGCAATAAAGGGGTGTGTGTATGTGTAGTTGTCTTTTAGAGACACGTATACTTAAAGATGATGCTAAAAGAGATTTGCTTCGATATAAGCCCGGGTGTGAGGGGATCAGGTACATACGAGTGTGTACAGAAGAGAAAAGATTAGACATGAATTAGTAAGCTGAATAATAGGTACATGAGAATCCTCCAAACTAATTCTCTAAGCTTTTATATATATTTGAACTTTTTCTCACTTGTAACTTTTATAAAATGAATATGAGGCAGTCAGTCTCCCTTCAGAGTCACGGTGGCACATAGACACTAAGCCTTGCAACGTGAGGTCTCATGAGGCCATGTTTAAATAAGTAGGGGGTGAGAACCCCAAGGTTGATAAAGGATATTGAGGTTCTCAGTGACTCTATATGTGAATTTTTTTCTTATTCATCACGTTAGTGGCTCCCTTGATGGGGACCTTAGAATACTTCCTTTTTTAGTATGAAATAAATGGGACAAACAGGTGGAGATCTTATAATATAACAGTAGGCAGTTTCCTCATTCTGGTAATTATATGGCGCTTCCATTGAAGCTTCTGAAATACTAACATTCTTTCAACAGATACATAATCTATCACTTTTCTGTAGAGGGATTCAAAATCGGAGACACAAAAGTGAATTAGTCATTATGTTGCCACTACATAATGAAATAGCTGATGTGCTATTACCTCAGCATTGCTTTCTCGCAGCCTTTATGATTTTACCTGCCTCCTGAATGTCTGTGTTTAATACCTCTCTCCAGATGTCTTAATCTGCATTTAATTCCTGCTTGAATCTAGTTGTATCTTTTGTTCAGATTTCTAAGTTCTTTAGGCCCATTTATATAGTTTCTCTGTTCTTACAGTTTCTTGTCAAGCTACCAAATTTAATATCATTAAAACTTTCATTGTCATGCTACAGTCTTTTGTTTCCAGATCATTAAATAGAAGTAAATGTGTGGGAGGGAGCTGTAAATAGCATTCTATTAATTAATCAATTAAAATTTTTTGTATTTTAACAGGCATAAATTTCTCTCTAGATGAGATAAACATTTATCTGAGTTTACTCATATATGTGCTTCTTATATCCCACCTTTTTCCAAAAGGGGTAGGACTTAGGGCATATTTACCACAAGATTCATTAAAATACATAAAAAGCTAGAATCGAGGCCATTAAAAGAAGTAGAAAATATTAATGGAGACTAACTTCATTGCTTTCATGATTAAGCATAAAATTGGACTACCCCAGAGTTGCATGTTAATGTTTGACAATCTTCTTTTCTTATCACTACTTATCAAAAGAACATTAGTTTTTATATGTGAAAAGACACAGGCTTTTTACCTCTGTAGTTTACTAAACTGGTATACTAATTAAAATTAGACACTGATGTCAATTTAATTGTTGGATTTTATTTTGTTATTATTAAATTCAATTGAGGTAAAAATATATATTGAATAGCTTTAGGTTCTAGATTGAAAATGATAAAAAGGAAAATTGCATGGTGATGTTTGCTTTGCACATATCACTGTATGTATAAAATGCAATCACTATAATAAATTCTATAATAAAAAGGATATATAAACTCTTATGGGAACAAGGATTAAAGGAGATATTAATTCTTCCTTGTGTTTTTAAGTGTGAGGAAGGCAAGAAAGGAGCCATTTCAGCTTGTGCCCCAGCAGATGCCAAGAGGAGAAAGAGCAAATCCCCAGACAGAGGCCCCACTCGGTCGTCCAGCCAGCTTTTGCTTTGCAAGTCACCCCAGCTGAGGGCCCAGGATTCAGACAGCAAAAACAGTCCATCTTAACCCCCTTGCCCTGTGCAAATTCCTTACCCACAATAACTATAATAGAAAGGTTGCTGTTTTATCTACTAATTTATCTTATTTTATGGAGAGAGGAATGATAGCTATGCAATAGATAAGCAACACACTGATCGAGTTCAGTCCACCATTCTTCTTGCCTGGATTTGTCTAAGATCTTCCTAATCACTCCCCTGCCCTTTGTCTCCATTGGTTTCCACATTACTCTCTACGCTGCAGAGGACTCTTTCCAGGTACATCTCTAATTACGGAATTTCCTTGTTTAACAACCCTCAGGGTTTCCTCCCTGCTTTCAAAATGAACTCTAAATCTCTTCACAGGGCTCCCAGAATCTTTTCACAGGTCATTCACAACATCACCCCATTCTCCATATGTCCCCTCAATTGTATACCATAACCCACTCACACCCACAACGTGCAGCTCTGCCAAACATGCCACAGAGTTCTCAACCTGTGAACCCCCTTTCCTCTGTCTGGAACGTTCTTCCTCCCTCACCCGAAACTTCCCACCTTCCCTTTAATCTGGTTAATTCGTATTCATTCTTCAGATTTCAGGTGAAATAACTTTTCCTCCAGATGTTGCCTCCCCAGAAGGAACACCTGCGATACTTACGTCGTGAGTATCCCTAAAACACTCCCGCACCTCAAGTGCTCCTAAAATACTATCACTGTGAATTTAATCTTCAACTTTTCCCTATCCCACAGGCAAGACTAAATTCTGCTAGTGGTTGACACCCATAAATGCTAGTGCACTTCAGCAACCATTCTATCAGTCATTATATTAATATCAACTTCTGCCATAGTCTTGGTAAAATATCTCCATGGAAGGCCAAGAAACCTGATTTCCAACCATGACTAGCAGTCTGTCTCCTATTTTTGGAGGATACTGCCCAAGAGTACTCAGGTCTGTGTGGCAATCCTATTTGATGCATATGCATCAGGAACTAGGGATAAGACGGCTCATTCTTGTTGAGTTGGCAGGGAGAAGAGATGTCCAAAATGATGCTGAATAAAAAGCTTTGGATCCCTGAGATAGCTTTCATATTCAAACTGTCGGTGTTACCTCTTTATGTGAAGATGCTAATTCATAATTTCTCCTCAAACCTGTAACTGCATACCGTTGAGGAAGAAGAAATGGAGGCAGTGAGAACCAGTGATGGGAAATGCTGTTGCTTGAAGCAGAAACTGTGGCAGATCTCATAACTTCTAGCAGTTCTATGTAACAGGCCTGGACAGAGGTATTATATCCAGTCCGTGCTAGAGGACCATAGGAAAATACCGCGGGTGGCCTCAAAGAGAGTCTCTGAGAAACAGCACCAGGTCATGGCTAGCCTGGACTTGTGTCGTATGGGGTTTCCATTGGCAGAATCTCAATCTGCAGCTCTCCCCACTAAAACGCCTAAGTACTTTCGTCCAGAGAGGTAAACTCTATATTTCTGTGATTTTTATGCTAAGATTTCCAATGAATAAAGCTATGCAGTTTTCATGGTTAGTTTTTATTTTTCTTATTTTTATGGCCAAAGCTTATTTATATTTAGGGCTTTCTCTGGAACTTTGCAGGTTTCCTTTTTGCCAATAAATAACTTTTAGCCTAATTCTTCTGTCTCCACCACTCAGGGTTCCTCCTGGACTATCCCCGCAGTCTCTCTTTAGCTTTTCTCCCCAGATGACATTTTCATCATTGACAACTCTACATGAAGTCCTGGGGCCTCCACAGGAGTCCTTGGACTCCACTCTAGAAAGAACTGCACTATAGATCTAGTCTCATGGCTCCTTGTAATACTGCATCGCAAAGCAAGATGACTTGCTGTGACACAGCATGAAGCAAACGCAGAAAATGCATCATAAATAAAGTATAAAACTACTGGGAAACTTGCTATGCCAGTATAAATGAGGAGTATCCAATGTGAGTAAGTTTCTACAGATTGCATTTAGTTGTTTCAGAATTTCTACAAAATAAATTTATTTTTCTTATTATGGTATTCCTTTGCAGTTGATGGGTCCTCAGCAGGCAGAGGAACTGTATACATAAACATGTTTCGACAATCATGTAAAAACGGGAATCATAAAATGATGTCATGCATTCTATTCTACTGCGTCACAATAATCAACAGTACAGGAATTTTGTTTTAATTTGCAAAAATATCAACTGATCTGCTGGTAAATATGACCAGAAGAGTCTTAAATAATGGCAGAAATGAACTGTCCAATTCCTTTCACAAAAGAAATGGTTACATTTAATACATTTTCATAAACCCCTAGTGTTATACTACATGTACATTCAACAGCAATAAATGTTCATTTACCATGGGCTAGTATAAGAAGTAATTTGAAGAATTCAGAAACATATTAGACATGATCTCCACTTCAACATCATTTGTTCCTGATTAATAAAACTGTAAAAGAAATTCTCAGGAGAAAAAAAAAGAAAAAATACATAAAATTATAGCTAAATGATAATCAAAGATTAACTATGTGATGCACATGCCTATAATTATACCCAGAAGGAAATAAGTGGAGATTCAGTCCTCTAAAATTAAACAAATTGACTATCATTTCCATCATTCTACAAATATTTGTCAAAGGCTTATAATACTTGGCACAGAGTAAATATTAAGAAAGAGATAAACAAGAGCTCTGTTAGAGATGAACAGGTAAGGCAAGCTGAGGGGTTCCTTTAGGTGAGGTGGTCAGGGAAGTCTTCCTGGAAAGGAATCTGTACTGAGAGCTGGCAGCTGAGAAGGAGCCCTGAGAGAGGTAGGAAAGAGGAAGAGAATGACCAGTGCAGTGTGGAGACCAGTACAGAGCTTTCTCAATGCCAAGTTGCTTTTGGTTCTTAACAAGCCCGTCAAGGCCAGAAAAAATGTTCCCCTCGTCTTGCGTACCTTTCATTCATCCTCTTATTCTGAGCTCAGACGCCACTTCCTCTAGGAAGACGCTCTACTTCTGCCAGACTGAGTTTCAGCGCCATTCCTTTCTCTCTCTGACTATCTCTGCAATTCCACACAGCCTGCAAGATTATCTCCTCCCGTTAATTATGAGTGATTTAGGAGCAGAAACTCTTAAATCACTGGGTAGATCTCTACCCACATAGCCTAACAGAACTCAGTGACTATGGTAGACGTTCCAGTTGCTACCCAGTATCTTTCTTTAATTCATTCAACAATTATTTATTCAGCATCATACCACTGTATGCTAGATACTCTCCCCTTCTTCCTTGCTCATTTAATCCTATGTTGTTTTGAGCAGCAATTTATGGCCTAAAATTTTTATTTTAAATTAATAAAAAATACTGAACGAAATCTTCCAGTTGCTCTTGCAGCTAGATGATTGCATTCTGATTCAATAACATAGTAAGAGAAGGTTGCTGGGGATTTGGGGGAAAGTTTTGCTTTCCTGATATACGTGGGACCCCTTCTTTGTGTAATTTCTTTCTTTTATCCTAGAATATATACATACATGAGGCTGGATTATAAAAGGGAAAGCCAAAACATCAAGATGAACGAGGAAAAATCTGGGAATCTGAGCCCTTGATTACTTCCTGTGTCAGCATACAAGTCCCAGTCTTTTTCACATGAGAAAAATAAAATCCTATTAATGAAACAATTGTAGTCGGGTTTCTGTTATATGCAGCTGAATGTGACCCTACCTGATAAAGTATCTAAAAGCACAGAAATAATATAGACAGGTTGCTTATAATTACACCCTGGCTTTGCAATTTATTAGCCAAATAACCTTTAGTGAAATATTTAGTTCCTCTAAGCCTCAGTTTCTTCATGTGTAAAATAAGAACAAAAATAACAGCTAGTTCATTACATTGTTGTAAGAACTGAATGAGATGATGTAAGCCTAGTTTTATGCATATTCTCTGGGAAATAATAAACACTCAATAAAAGTTAGTTATTATTATTCAATATTTATGTGTTGAATGAGTGAATGAATAACTAATTTTTTCTTCAAATTCTCTAATGAAGTTATCACAGTTGGGAAAGAAATTAAAGAAATATGTGACTATAAAGGCACCAAAATCAATAGATGTTTAAATTAGTGTGTTACTGATTTCACCCAGTACTTTTATTTAAAAACAACCTTTTTATTTTAGAGCAGTTTTGGCTGTTATTTTTTTTTCAAAAATGATTGCAAAGATAGTAGAGAGAGTTCCCATATACCTATATAGTTTCCTGTGTTATTAACTCATTACATTAGTATGGTATGTTTGTTATAATTAATGAATCAATATCGATGCATTACTAACTAAAAAAAGTTCATACTTTATTCAGATTTCCTCTGTTTTTATCTAATGTCCTCTTTCCCTTCCAGGATCCCCTCCAAGATAACTCATCACGCTTAGTCACCACATACAAAATAATGTATGTTTCCCAACAAGACTGTAAGCTCTGTGAGGGCAATGTGTTTATCTTTTTCATGTTTATCTTATCCTTAAATGGATCATTAACATGGATCACAGATTACATTGGACATGGGAGAAATTTTTTTTAAAAGTTTGATTGTTGAGTGAACAAATGCTAAAATATTGTGGAAGGCAGTATGGCTTAGTGACTAAAGATATAGGATTCTGAAGTCAGACTGCCTTGGTTCAAATCCTGACTCTACTATTTAACAGTTGTGTGAGCCTGCACAAGCTAGTAAACCTAAATTTGAGTTTCTCATAAATAAAATGTGGTACATACCTCAAAGGATCTTGGGGAAATTAAATGAGATTATGTACAGTACCACCAGGGACAATGTTTATACAAACTAAGAACTTGAAAACATTATCATTATTGTTGCTGTTATTTCCATCAAATTCTGTGTTTCTTTACCTTTTACTGTCCCTAAGTACATAGTACTTAATATTTTAGGAACTTTCAGTTTTCTTAGGCTGCTCTTGGCTATGACAGTTTCTCAGATTTTCCTTGTTTTTGATGATCTTGACAATTTTGAGGAGTGCTAATGAAGTATTTTGTAGAATGTCCCTCAATTGGGATTTTCTTGATGTTTTTCTCATGATTAGGGGAAGTGTATGTTTCAGAGGAAGATCACCGAGGTAAAAGGTACCATTTTCATCACATCCTATCAAGGGCACATACTTCCAACATGACTTATCCCTGTTGATGTTAATATTGATCACCTGGCTGAGGTAGTGCCTGTCAGGTTCATACACTGTAAAGTTCCTCTTCTCCCCTCTTTCCACACTGTGCTCTTTGGAAGCAAGTCACTATGCCCAGCCCACATCTAAGGCGTGGAGAGGTGTGTTCCACCTCTGTGAGTTGCCCAAATAGGTGAGCAGCTTGAGTTTATTATGTGCATGATGATTTTTATTATATATGATGATTATAACCACTAAAGCTACAGATTTCCTTCACCAAAACTATGGGAGAAAAATGTAGAACCAAGAAAAGAAAAAAATGGATATTTAGTAAGTGTTGTGGATTAACTGAACGAATTTATAACGAAGTAACTGAAAGTTACTATTTGGTTCGGTAAAGAAGTTCAGAACAAACAATGATTTGGAATGTTTTCTTTTTAGTACTCCCAAAGATGATCTCATAAAAGTTAGAAATTGCCACCCTGTTTGAATCATATGTATCTTATCACCAAATGATTTCTAGGGCCACAAAGCCCACAAGTTAGAACTTTGGATTTTGCCAAAGACACACATTGTGACTCAGCATGGCGTTAGACACACATTGTGACTCAGCATAGCATTTCTAACACAATAGTAGCGCCTACCTCCTGGGAGAGCTGTGAGGATTAATTCATGAACACATGGAAAGCCCGTAAAATACTGCCCAGCACTTAATAATTGCTTGCTTTTAGATCAAAACATTGTTTTGATCATTTTTGCACATATTATATTTTTAGATTCTATATTTCAAAAATGTAAATTTAAAAGGTCAGGCAGGAGGGGATGATATCTTAAGCATTTGCAGTTTTTAAAAGGCAATTAATTTCAAATGAAAATATACTTTAAAGAATGACAAGTATTTTAAAAGCAGGTAAGCTATTGTGGTTTTGTTTTTTGTTTTGTTTTGATTTGTTTTCCCTATGGAAACAGCTTATTTTGACCCTGAGTATAGCTGGCATAATTTTTGTTCGAACTCTTTCTTTCCTAATTAATTTTTATATCCTTTACCTTGTGCAGAACTTTTCCTGTTGAGGTCACTAGTGAGTGAGTAAGGCCTTTGAATATGAGGGAGTCAGTACTTTAACTGGTACATTCTCTATTCATTTCAAAGTGTCACTTTTCTCATTTTGTTCCTTTGCACCTAAAATATTCTAAATTTGATTGCCTGAGAACTACCCTCAAATAGTAGATACAGTATGGGAAACTGTACTTATTTAACTTTTGCCATTAGGAACACTATAAAAATAGAGCAAGCTAAAGCTTTCTTTCTTCTAAAAACAACATTCTCCTGGAGTCAGATAGGTGTTGAATATTTATCAGGCTCTCTCGCAATTTCAACTTCGGGTTCAGCCTCATCACAAGTCATGAAAAGTCATAACTTTCTGGGCTAAAATTCAGTTATGAAGGCACCTTAAAGAATTCTACCACCAGATGCTAAAGAAAAATAGGTCATTGTTCATGATTGAGTGCTAGTTGGAAGACCCAGAGGGAAAATTTGACAGGAATTAATGTCTTTCCCAAGGATCCCATAGCCAGCTGGAGATAGAGCTGACTCATCAGTGGGATCCAAACACAAGCATTTCAACACTAAAGGCCTCCTCCCCAGGCCCTACTCAACAAATGCTTTTTATGGATATAGAGTGAGCCAAAGGAGAATATTTACTGCTTCACATCTAGGTTATAATCATTTCAGGGATTATCAAGGAAAGAGGGAAGCTCAGGAAAACATAGTATCGATAGCGCATCACTTTCTATTCACAATCCTTGCAATTTGAATCTCTCTCTACTACCTGCCAACAGACACTGAGATTTGTTAATATTATGGAGACCCAAGGTGTGTGATAAGGAAGGAAACTATGAAGGCCGCTTAACCCCCAGTACTTGACCTCCACACACAGTGTGTGTTTCTCTACCCAGAGAGACACTTCAAGGTATAACTGAAGCTATAATGGGGAGACTATGAGCCTAACTTCATTTGAAAAGAATCCATAAAAGAATATATTAGTTCATTTTGTAGGTCAAAAGTGGTTCCATTTAATAGCTATTGTCACCAACATAATTAAAGGCATACAAAAATCTAAAGCTCCAGAAATTGGTAACAGTATGTAGAAAGTTTTAGCATTCATTATTTTTATGTAATGGGAAAGAAATTTTTTTAGGTTATGCTTCACTCCTCCCACGACAAAGCCAGCATTTGTAAACTCTTTCCATCATTGAAACACCATTCACATTTACGCACAGACACATGAAACCCAGCACAAACACATCTGCGTGCATACATACATACCTGCAAGTCTTAAGAGAAGACTTATCGTAGTTTATTTGGGCAATAAGAACTTTAGCTAATTTTCAGAATATATTAGAAATATGTAAACCTCCCTCAACAATGATTGATGGAGGCCCCATGGAAAAAATCTGACTTTGAACAAATTCAGGGAGAGGTCTTGAGAGTCTTCTGCAATATTTATTAAAAGCCTTACCCTGGGAAACAAACCACTGCATGCAGACTACGTGGGGTATGACTGACAGGGGGTGTAGAAAAGCAAAATAAGACATGCCAAACCGACGGTATAAAAGAGTACAGACCAAATCAGGGATATTTTTCCTTTGATTAGTTCTGGCTAAGGGTTTCATCAATTCCTTTTTGAGAAATGATTAGGAGTTAAGACATTATCTATACTGCCTATGTTTTGTAAATTATCGCATGGTCTTTATAATATAAGGAATCAGTGAAGTTTATACAGGTGGATAGACATACAGATAACTCCAACTAAATATTTCCATCCAGAATCTAGTGGTTGGAAAGTAGTTGTTGCTATTTAGATGCACAATATTAGATTATCTACATTTTACAGTAAAGAGGATGTTATTAACCCACCTTCTCAGCCACAAAGATAATTGAGCTTAAATTGGGCAATTTAATGAAAATGGTAGCAACCATGATACATTTATTTCCTGTAGATTATAAGAGGCCAGATGATAAAATGGAATAGAATGTGGATGATCAATGTCTCTATTGGTTTACAGTCTTTCACATGTGTAGAAGAATGGTGATAGAGAAAAGTGTAACCATTGTTTTCACTTGCCACAGTTGACTCTAAAGTGAATTAAGTAACTATAAAGTGAGTTTCTCCACCCCAAGCAGTGCAGACAGGAGGGGGCATTGCAACTCTATAGAATACACTGTGGATTTTTTTATTTTTTAATTTAGGTGGACTGAGCTACAAATTTGAGAGGGTCTGTGATTTAACTCCAGCGATAACAAAAATACAGAACTCTATATGCTACAGAATGAGTTTAATGCAAGCAGAGGGGTCCAAGAGCTATAGTCAAGACACCTTTTCTTAAAGGACTTAAGTTCTTGCAGGCAAGAACTCTTAGGCAACTTAAATTTAATTTGGTGATAGACAAACTCCACCTTTTCTATGTATTTGCTACCAGTGCTAACTCCGCCTCTAAAATATAAAAACAAAGTTTCTGTCTTCCGCAATTTGAAACCATAATAAATTCATTATATTCTTCTTGGATATTATTCATTGGGGTAAGAGTGGCAGGCAAGGAGAATAGGTGTAAAATATCCTGAGACAGGCAGTTTCAATGATGTGGTTCCAACAATCATCACGCCAGAGATCTCATGGCAAGTCCTCTTTTGTGATGCTTCCTGCCCAAAGGGAAGTTTGGAAATTCAATAGACGCACCAAAACTATTGGCTCTGAAACTCAAGTGAAGGTTCCTCAATCTCTTTGTGACCCTCAGTTTAGCAGTTTAATCAAATGTATCAGAACAGACAGCTGTGGTTCCCTTTTCATTCTGAAAATAATGAGCCCAAGAGTCTGAGCTTCTCCAACAGCCAAGACACCTCCTCCATTGACAGACATCTCCCTCCAGCTGCTTTTAACAATTTGAAATTGATTGGACCTGCAGCCTTTGAGAGATAACAGCGTCTCTTAACATTTTGAGAGGTGCACAACTTGAAATGCCTCATTGTATTTCATTTCGGTGTTTCACACTGCTCTTCATTTAACCATCCAGGAAATGTAAACAGGACACTGCTTCACACTCCTGAGAGCCTGTAATGTTCCCTTGTTTGCATGACACTCGCTGAGTAACCTAATTAATCACCTGTGGGTGGCAGATTACATGAAGTCACATTAGTCAGTTAAGTAGGCATTGCCTGTATCGGCACATACTCTGAATTTTTTTTTTTTTTTGGAAGTGGTGAAAGTGGCTGTCTTGCTCTTTAATGTTTCAATATTTAGTATTTATGTTTTATTTGACTGCTAACATTTCGAACTTCCTATAAGCATAAGTATACATAAAACACAATACCTGAAGAGCAATTTAAATCAGTCATGCTGGAATTATAACAACTTTCTGAAAGGCAAAGAGCATTAGTTTAGATTTTTTCTAAGGCAATACCAGAATCCATGGTCATCATTCAGACTTCCGTAATCATCAGTGGTTCTTACTTGGCTACCTACCAAGAAGTATTATTAGTGCATTATAAATTCTGTAGACAAGGTTTCCTAAGGGCTGCTTATAATCTGAGAATATTTAATTTGGGGTTTCAGTTCATGAAGTGTCATTATAATGCCCAGTCTGCTATCTCTCTTACTGCCGCATATTTATTTCTAATTACATCTCAAAGATTAACTGGAGTAATTATTTTTACATTCTCCCCAAATTCTTTAGTATTAAATTCCATAGAAAGGGAACCCATTGAATCTTTTGGGTGCAAAAGCAAAAAACAGAAGCAAGCGACCAACCCTCCAACCACCCTTGATGCCAGATAATAATTTTATGATATGTGTTCAGTATATTGGCTGCAGACAACAGGAACTTCATGGAAGAAAAGTAGAATACTACTCTTAATCTGATCATTAGACAAAAAGACAGAGAAAATGGCTACACTAGCATACACAACTGGTGAGAATTAGAAAAAAAAACTTTTTGAAAAAAATCTTACAATTGTACATATATTTCTGACTTTTTAGAAAGGTTATAGCTATATGAGATGTGGAATCAAAACCTGATGTGACCTACATAAAAGAAACGCTCTGATTCCCTAATTAAACCAAGCTGTGGCTGCAGGCTCTGCAAATAGCTGCCAAAAAATCATCCAATCAATCTTTCCACTATCCTCCAGGAATGCAGCGAGGAGGGCTGAGAGGCGGAAGGCGGCCGTGAGGATGCGGGGGCTGGGGAATGCGAGCTCCTATGCTCGCCCCACACCGAGGCTCCCGCGTTTTCCAGCACATACGCTGGAGCATGGAAACGATCACATGCAGGAGAGAGCTGGGAAGCAAGGCACCAGCAGGAGTTGAGCAGAAAAACAGACTAAATGTTTTAACAGCTGCTCTTTTTTCTTCACCTTTTTTTTTTTTTTTTTTGCCCACGGATCTGATTTCCTTGTGAAGGGGTGGGCTTTCTATGGGCCAAGGGCTCAGCTCAGCAGGGCCTGTTTACTCTGAGAGGCAGAGTTCTCTTTCCCTGTTCTTATACGTTTGATTTTGAGGAGAGGAAAGGAATGGTAAGGGAAAAAAAATGGAATATTTTACGGAGTTCATATTAAAGCAAAACCAGTTACAGAAAATGCAGCTCATCTGAATTTTAAGTAGAGACTGGCAACAAATGAAGAAGAAAAAAATAACACACATTCTTCCTCTTGCATTTTTGACAGGAAAATTGTCCTTTAGGAAAGATGGAATGTCATGCCCATGTAACTTCCTCTTCCATTTCGGAGTTCTTTGATGAAGCAGAGGGTACATTAATTGAGAAGGATTACAAAAATAATGCAGCTGCTAAAAATTGGAGGCAAATAACTTGCAGAGAAGCAATAAAACAAATGGCAAGGGTGCTTCCTATAAGCCAAACCTTTGGGGCTGCCAATATCAGATAAAGGGCAAACTCTATTTGAAAAGAGCAGTTATTTATTTTCTTTGCCGAAACTTCTTTATTCTATCACTTTGGTTTTGCTATGGAGTATTTGCCTGCACAAAGCATTTAATGACAGATGTTGTCTCTCCCTCTGACTCACCACTTAACAATCATTCCATTTAAACACATGTGTATTAGTAACACATATGATGGTTTGTTCCATCAGAAGCATAAATTACCCTTTGAGAAATGTGAATAATCAAATGTAAATCTTAATTGCAGCCACTGCTCAATTATTCAAGCAAACATTGGAAGGCCAGACCGTAGTCACCCTACACTGCATACTTTTCCTACTTTATTTCTGTTTGTGTTTACGGAATACATGCATTTCTGCAGCACCCCAGCTCACACCCGCCAGCCACAAGTCAGGCTGCGGAATTTCCCACTGTTTCATACTCACACCTTGCCTCTTCTCCATTTATCCCACATCCCTTTCTTCTTGAGTTTCCAAGCCTCTATCGCATCTGAGCATTCCCACTCCAGGCTCATCTTTCCAAAGAAGCTTTCCCTTCATCACCCCCGCTCCCACTCCCAGCTCTGAAACATTGCACCCCACACAGTTACGCTAGATTTCATTCTCTCTTGACTTGTCCTGTATTGGGTTTCATGCATCCTATTTCCTCAACTAGATTGCAAGCACCTTGTGGAAAGGAACAGTATCTTACATTTCTCTTCGAAAAGTTGAAAAATCCTTTAGCATGCTGCTAAGTTTTCCAATTTCCCAGAGGCTTTCCCAGTTTTAACACTGAAAGTCCCATGTCCTAGGAACTGGCTAACTGGGCTGGCTGGTCATCCTATGTGCTAAGGAATTTGTGATAGATTATAACTATTTAGTGTTTTCAACATTTTTATATTTTAATGGAGAAATCAAAGGTCATCATCAAATGAATTAAAATATGGCAGAGAAATATGATACATAGTCAGTATACACTATTTACATAGATCTATTACACATAAAACATATATAAGCAAAAGGAAGAAAAAGGTATGATAAATACAAGCTGTAGAGTCAAATGCCATATTGGTTTTTGCTAATCTCAGAATTCTGTCCTCTCCTCCATTTCTCTTTATAGAATAAAGAGGTTATCCTCTAGGTCTCCCTGGGCCAGAATAGGTACAACTAAACTAGCTACACTTTTGGGTCAGGAGTACATTAGCCTACATCTTAAAAATTTGCCTTTTGTTTTTGTTTCTGCTGCCTTAATGTTCTTGAGTGTTTTGTTGATAGAAACTTCCTGGGTATACTTTAGTCCCCAAGGCCTGTTAAGGGCTTTTATAACAGCTTCTAAGATGTGAGAATTTGTATTCATGGTATTACTCTTGAGAAGTTATTTAAGCTTGGTGGACTTGATTAATTTTTGTAGTTATATAATCAATAATAATCATATTTCCATCCTCCATATGACAATGTTTATAGTTTCAACAATACAATGAATTTGGTAAGTAATTAATGTATTCGCTAAGCTTTTTGAATGTTTTCTTTTTAAGAAATTTTGCTAGGCCCTCCAGAAGGTGTGACAGAGACAGGTAGGGACAGACAGAGGTAAGAAAGGCCCTGCCCCTGCCTTTAAGGGGCTCATAGTCAGGCAGCGGAGGGGGATGCAAACACCAACATGGAACGTAACTCAAGGCAGATGGAACGATCGTAGTGAAAGTATGACAAGGGTTCTCAGTAGTGAGTTGTTGATTAATTTTGACTGGGAATCTCAGGAAAATGTAAGAAAGAAACTAAGAAAAAACATTTATGACGTAGAGCACCATGAATATACAGATGATTAAAGCTGTAGATGCAAGAGAATGGAAGGTATATGTGGACAGTGATAGTAGACAGTGAAAGGGGGCAAGGATTGTGAGGGACAGAGGGACATCATGGTAAGAGAGGGAATTGGGAAGTTCTAGAATCAGTGGGTCAGAGAAGTGGCTGATGTTAACCGAGCTTTTACCAGGAGCCAGATTCTACTAGGTTATTTGCAGAAGCTATTAAATTTAATGCTTATTTGAACTCTAAGGTAGTTATTTTTGTTTTTATTTTACATACAACAAATCAGGCTTAGAGAAGAAGAAGAATATACTCACACTCACACAGCAAAATGCCACAAAGCCAAGACCCAAACCCAGATCTGTTTGTCTCTAAACTCAAGTAAATTTAACTCTTTACATTTGCTCTACTTGATTTGGACTTTATTAGAAATGCAGGGAGTTATGAAAAGGTTGTGAATAGGGAAAGGAAAAGACAAAGAAAGTTATCTGGATTCATCATATGGGACGTATTGACAGGTGCAGAGACTAAAGATAAAGAGGCAAAGGGCAATGAAGATTAGCACTAGGCTAGTAACTGAGAAAAGCAGAACATTGGAGAGGGATTTCGGAGGTGGACCTTAAGTTTAGGAGGTGGACCTAGCTAAGCCATTGAGTTTATTTGACCTGAGTCACAAATGATTCCAAGAAACAGAGCCTGTGTCATCTATCAAAGTCATAGTGTATCTGCCTTCCTAGAGTATGGAAAATGGGGATTAACCTTTCTCCTTGACACATTAGATTTTTCAAGTACACAAATCATTGTTAGCAAAACTATTTTGTTTCTGTTAAACAGTAGAGCATTGCCTCCCAATTCAGCAGTCATGTGGGTGTTTATTTTGTGCAAGACTATTGTGAGTCTCATCCACAGTGACCAATACTTTGGGTTTTTACCAGTTTTATTGTTGGGTTTAATCCAGTCTGTAATTCTGTAGCTAATGAAATGGCTAGTTTACATAGAGGAGGGCAGAATTCATAGCAATGGATTCAAGAGCAATGGATTCATAGCAATGGATTTGGTCTTTGTGATTCAAAGACCAAAAACACGGTATGGCTTCCTATCTGTTTTGAAGGCATTACTGAGAAAAATTGGTTCTTAACTTTTCCAAAGAGAGATGGAAAGAATTCCACAATAGAATAATATAAATGCTTTAAGATTTTCAGCATATTGGAAAGATACAACTAAAAGAATATTAGAATAAGAATTAAACTGAATAAACTAAATCTAGATGTTGGGAAAAGTGTCTTAAAATTGAGAACTCTCTTTATCCATTAGTAGAAACCTGTTGGGATAGTTTCAATTATTGCAGCACTGTGGTTCAAAAAGAGATTGGATAAAGCAGTGGAAATAATCATAGTACTATATTCCATCTGACAAAGAGCAGATGGCTGGAAGGGTCTCTGGTGGGTGTCTGCTCTCCCCTATTACTATGCAATGTTTACATATAGAAATGATGGGCTTTTCCAAGCCTAATAATGATGATAATGGAGATAATAACCCTTATTTATTAAACACCAATTACACACTAGGCACTGTGCTAGCTACATGACATATGTTTTCTCATTTTATCTTTAAAAGGATGCTCTGATGAAGGCACTATATGCAAGGTAAGAACATGAGTTCAGGAAGCTTCAACAAGTTGCCCAGTGTCACTTAGCACAAAAAGTGGCATATCTGGAATCCAAACACAGGCTTGTCAGCCTCTAGAGCCTGCAGTCCTTATTCTACTCCAGCTAGGCTCTCAGCCCTAGCTGCATATTAGAATTACCTGGGGAGCTTTAACACAATTGCAATGCCCGAGCCTCACTCCCAGAGATTGATTTAATTTGTTTGGGGTGGACCCAGGCATAATTATTTTTTAAAAGCTCCCCAGGTAATGGGCAGCTGGTGCTGACAGTCACAGTACTGTACCATGCTACCACTCAAAGTGTTATGAGTCTCTGGGAATATGCTTTGAAGGGAAAAAAATAACTTTCTTAATGTCTACTCTTCTCACTTCTCACCCACCTCATCCGGACACCCTATTTTCAGATCACTGAACAACCAAAATTTTTTAACTGTTCAGTTTAGATTTAACTGACTAAAAGGTCACAAATAATATTCAAGCTAAGTTTTGGTCCCCAAAGAAATCAAGATAGTAGGGCATCGATTCTTTATTAGTGAATCTTCCTCAGCATTTTACAACACAAAATCCCAGGCAAACTTTCTTCTATATAGGAAAAAAATGGTGGTTAGCGGGTTTATATCATTTTTTTTTATCTTAACCCATAAAATGTGTCTTAACATGTCTGAATCATCTCTCAGACTTAACCTACAGAAGATAAAACCATGAACAAAAGGCGGTAGAGCAAAATGACACAGAGAATGAGACCAATGGGCAGGTCAGAAAGACAACAGCAAGAGCCTGGTGGAAGGCCCAGACCCTTGGGTTCTAGGAAGACTTGACCACACATTTTTGTGCCAGGGTTATGGTGAACTTTTCTCCTGTTCTAGATGGAGAATAACTTATAATGGCTACGTCAGTTTTAGTATTTGTTTTTATAACTTTATTTTGCCCATGTTGGAGGCACTCATAGTCTTTATTAACCTTTTTTTTTTCTTCAACCTTTTTCTCTTCTCTCCTTCCCCTTTAAATCCAAACCACAAACACGCCCTGTTCAAGCCTGTGCATTTTCAGGAACATAAGACACACCCCAGGCAGATGAAGAAATCAAGAAACAGAGCAAAAAATGATTTATTACTATTTCACAAGGGGCCTGGCTGTTTCCTCTGCATAGGTGCTTCACTATCTGTCAGACATGTGAAAGAAAACCCCCAAAGTGGCAATCTCTTTCCCAGCCTTCTGACAGTCAGACTAGGTGGCAAAGAAAGTGATGCATCCCAGAAACTCCATCGAAGTATGACTTTGTCTAATGACAGAAACAGCTGGAATTCTAGGGACCGTAACAATCCCCTCCTCCCCACTGGGACTTCCTCTATCCAGAAGAGAGCCAGATATTTTGGTCATGTAGGCTCAGACTTTATATAGAATTGCTCAGAAGAAGAACATAAACCAGAGATTAGAAACATGGAGTTTAGAGACAGAGCCCTATAGTTGAATTCATGCTTTGTAATTGACCTGTTATATGGCCTTGGAAATTTATTTAAATTCTCAAAGCCTCATTTTTGTTATCAGTAACATGGGAATGAAAACATTACATGCTTATGTGAGTTGATGTGAAGATTCAAAGATATATGCCTATAAAACCCTTAGCACAGTCCCTGTTCATTTGTGTAACACATATTTATTAAAAACCAAACTGAGCCAGTCATGATTGTAGGTGCTTAGGATTTAGCAGTGGACAAAAGGGACAAAACTACCTCCCCTGGTGGGTCTTACATTCTAGTAAAGGGAGACAGCACTAAACAGAAATAAAATGTAGAGCAAAGAAATAAAATGTAGTAAATGCTAAACAGAGAGTGAAATATATTGTATATTTAATGTACAGAAATCTTTCAGTAATTGTTATTAATAAAAAATATAGCATAATGTCTCAAAATGGTAATACATTTGCTAGGTTAAAATGTCAAGTATTTTCACATAACCCCATTCATTATAGGAACTTAAGTAACGAATACATTAAGCTAGGTGTAAAGAAATATTGCATCTTCTGAAATTTTAAAGAAATGTTTGAGCCCAAAATCCAAGGTTCGGTAATGTTGAATCAGCTCTTCAATTGACGTCATAAAAAGGAACCACATGTGCAATTACACTGAAGCTATTCCCCAAAGCTTATATAATTCTTTGGGGTGAGACCATCAGGAACCAATCTCTAGCTCTAAGAGACGCCATCACTATTTCTGCTTGAGCCATAAACAGATGTGAGCAGCTAACGCTATGTATGTTGTGCTAAATGGAGTTCCTTGCCCACTCTTAGAAAGACCTCCCACATTTCTAAGGCATGTAAAGCTTTATCTCATCAGCAAGCACTACCTTGTCTCCATCACTTCAATAAATGGATGAACATTGCACCAAACACTGCCCTAATCTTTTGCATTACTTGGAAAAGTCCTTTTTGTAAGCTAGTAATAAACAATATATTTTCCACTTAAAAATCAAATGTCGTTGTTTCCATAAGCATGGCTGTGTAAATGCAGCCGATTCCCTATAGAGTCAGAACAATGTTTATGAAATGAAGTGACCCCTAAAAAGCCATGGCTCAAGGCATCATGGAAACATAAGCTAGTCATATACAAACAAGCTGGGAACTTTTCTTTTCAGAAAGCCTCTACAGGAAACACTAAATCTGCTGCTAGGTTTCAGCAGCTCCATCTGGCAGGCCACAGCATGCGCTGCCTTGCTGTTGCTGGCAGCTCTGCTTACTTTCTGGCCGACAGAGCTCTAAGGAGGATGCTAGCAGCCAAGCAGGTTTGAGCTATGAAACTATGAGTTCATGTTAAACATAGAATTTACATGAAATGAGCCGAGTCACAGTAAATAGAGAGGATTTATCACTTCTAGGAAGGGAATATGTGTCTTAAGTCTCATTTTTTTCCCAATATGTTAGCTCCCTAGATGTTTATAACTTGACTCTTTTCCCATGTACCATATACATAATCCTCCTCTCTCATTCCCACAATATTACACTTTCTCAGCTCAACTCTTTGCTTCTCCTTTTGTTGGACAGGCAATATCTCTGTAGTTTTATCATTAAAATTAATGAGATCTGGGAGGGGAAGCTAGCATGGTGATTAAAGATGATCATTTAAAGCCAGAAAGACTTGCACTACTTCCTAGATGGGAGACTTGGAACAGGTTATTTAAACTCTCTAAATCTCAATTTCTCCATCTGTAAAATAGGGGTGATGATGTTATTTGTCTCATATCCCTGTTCAGAGGATTATGAGAAGCATTTAGCCTACTTCCTGGCACAGGGGAGGGGTTTAAGAGAGCTGTTTTCTTTTTGACTGATTCAATTTGTGGATGATTACAGAGAAGATCATGCCATGTGGTTCTAAGTATATGAATATATTTGGGTGTAAGAAGTAGTAAGTATATATGTATACATATTTATCAAATTGAAAGCAGTTTCTTAATATCTTTATGAGTTGCTCACACATTACACCTGAATATCTATTCATCTTTGTGAATACGAAGTTGTGGTGTGGGTGTGAGTGAGTATAGGTAACTCTACCATAAAATGGATGTAATCCTGAATGAGGGACGCATTCTGTTCTTTCTTCCGAGAGTCCCTTTGAATTTTCTGACCCTATATAAAGGGTAAAAAGTCAATGATTAGAAATTCCTTTTACATCCTACTCATTCTTTGACAATTCCATCTTTCATTTTGCCTGTTGATTTCAGGAACAGATAATCCGCATCAGTCCTCTAGTTAGAACTGACTTTCCGAACAAGGTCTAGGAGAACTCAGCTGGTGAAAGAAGAATATCTAAGCCAAGGAAACATTGGTTTTAAATTGTTTTAGATCATTATCAAAGTAATCAATCACCAGGAACCTAAAAAAGTTATTGGAAATATATGCTTCCGATCCCAAGTATATCTATTTTTATCCTGGTTTGCAGGTTGAACAATTCATTTTTAAAAATATTTACTATTTGTTTGTTCAAAAAACATGTTCCTTTAGGACTGTGAAGATATAATCAAACATAGAGTTACAAAATGTTACAGTTAAAAAGGGAAATTATCTCTTAAAGTATGGTCTGAATAAGGGAGAAAAATATTTTATTTTTCAGTTTTCCCGAAACTGAAAAGCATAGAGGTAGATTGACTTCAGATATAGCTGAATCCAGGTACCCAAATAATTGTCATTCTGGGTTTTTTTTCTCTCTCTCTCCCCCTCCCTCCTGCAAACCCAAATTTCCCATCTCTGCTTTCTTTGTGTTGGATTCATTCTCAAGCAGATTCTCTCCATCTGGTGGCAGAGATGGTCCCTGGCAGCTTTATGCTTTCCCGATTATTTCAGCTTATGTATTTTTAAAATACAAAAGGGCTTGCTTTCACTCAGTTCCATGCAGTTTACACATACACAATATTCTAATCTTGCCCAGTTTATATGCTCAAGCCTGGACCAATCACTGTGTCTGGGAATATGGAAAACTCTGGAAGCCCTGCAGTCCAGGAGCTGGTGGCCGTGTGTCTGGCAGTCCTTCTGGAAGAGGTGGGAGAGGGGTAATTCCCAAAGGAAAAGGATGCTGGGAAGACAAAAAGAGGTTGTTTGTTACCCAATTCCTTTGTTTCTTAGATAAGAATTCTGAACTAAGGCCTAAAGACAATGAATGACTCACCAAGAGTAAACAGCTGCTGATAACCTAGGAGTAAAATTCAGGTTTTATGACTCTTACATGCTTACTAACAATAAGGAAAAAACAATATACAAGTACTGAGAGGCTGTATAGCAAAGTGGTTAAATTCAGAAGCCAGACACCCTGGTTTTAGCCCTAACTCTTACCTCTTGCCAGGTCTGTGTACTTGGAAAGATTTTTTTTTTGTTTTTTTTGAGAAAGGGTCTTGCTCTGTTACTCAGGCTAGAGTACAGTGGTGTCATGATAGCTCACTGCAACCTGAAACTCATAGGCTCAAGCAATCCTCCTGCCTCAACCTTCCAAATAACTGAGACTACAGGCACACACCACCACACTCAGCTAATTTTTTCTAAGTTTTTTTTTTTTTTTTTTTTTTTGCAGAGATGGGGGGGTCTCATTATGTTACTCAGGCTGGTCTCAAACTCTTGGCCTCAGATGATCCTCCTGCCTCAGCCTCCCAAAGCACTAGGATTACAGGTATGAGCCTTTGCGTCTGGCCTTAGAAAGATAATTTACCCTTCTGTGCCTTAATTTCCTCAGGTGTAAAACAGGGAGAATAGTGCCTGTTTCCTTGTGTTGTTGTGAGGAACAAATAAGTTACTGTATGTAAAGAATTTAAAACAGTGCCTGCAGGTACGTATTATATGAGTCCTTGCTATTATTATTATTAAATGCTTACATGGCACTTTTCATATATATATTGTGCTGTGTATTCTTCACGAAAATTTATGAGGTATATATGACCATCCATCCTTACTTAACAGAAAATACTGAGTCCTTGAAAAATTAAACAACTTGCTCAAGATTATACATCTAGGCAGGAGCCATGGTTGAAACTTTGTCTGATAACAAAAATCTGTGTTTTTAACATGATTCTAAGTGATAAATGTCAGAAGACAGGTTCAAAGAAAGTGCTATATGAGTCTAAAGGGGACAGCAAGCACATCTAACATCCAACTAAAGTGTTAAGAAATAGGTATAAAGAAAAAAGCAACTGGCCCAGCTCTGGCAGATTGTATTTCAGTCATTTAACTCAACAAATATTTATTTGAGCACATACCGTATCGAAATGCAGCAGTCAAAAAAGACTTATAACAGCTGGTTAAGTTGAAATTTGAATTGGATATGAGTAATTGGGCAATTTAAACGGAGGTTCTAGATGGAAAGATAAGGGCAAAGAAACAGGGTGTAGTGTAAGAGAAGAGATCTGGGATCGCGGTCGGCTTTGTCTTATAGGATGTTATAGGCAGAGAATTAGGGAGAAAAGGAATTGGAAAGATACTGGGCAAAGGAAGATAATACCAACACGCACACACATACACACACACCCCACACAGAACACCCTGGCATCTCCCTGCCCTCAAGTTAGAATGACAGTAGTTGACCAGCTTATTGAATGATAGTTCTGTTTAAGAAGAAAAGAATTTATATATGTTAATTTTTGATAATGTTGCAAGCTTTCCCCAAAAAAATTCACTTAAATTGCTATTTCTTTTTCTAGAAAAATGCCTTTCCTTAATTTCTTGATACTGTGCATTTGCTTTGGTTCACTTTGTGGAAAAGATCCTGTTTGAACTATCATTGAACTATCTGCAATACCTATTTATGTTGTTTTTGTCATGAGTAAATGAGAAAGGTTTTACCACACACAGCAGTGTAGAAAAAGTTGTTCACTTTTCGTGTATTCACCTACAGATTAAAGATTGCTAGGTCTTCCAGCTTTTCACAAAGTAGAAAATGGATGTTTCCTCATAAGGGTGACATGGATATAAATGATGTTTTTGGCTAAAGTGTATTTTTTAACTCACAGGTTAAATTTCAGAACATTCTTATAAGCAGTGAAGGCATCCTACAGACACAAAAAAGAGATTTTTTGGAATACCAAAATGTGTGTTTAAAGAAGAAATATTCAAAGGATGAGAGTTGGGGGCATACAAATTAAATTTTAAAATTAACACATTAAATGTCCTCTCATTTTATCAATAGTCAGTTTGAATATGCTAATAATGTAGGTCTAGATTTGGGATGCTTCAGTACACTCAGTGCACTCTGTACCTTTAAATTTGTTACATTTCGTTAAAATATTTGATCTAGAAACTTCACTTCACTTTGCAAATAAGGAAATTTGAGAGATCACATGATTTGCTTCAAGCTACACACCTGATTAGTGGCAACGTCTAAACCAAGACCCAGGTTCTCTGACCTTCCATGCTGCAGTCCGATTTTATCAGCAAACGTTTATTTTTCACATCAATACTTATATTTTTCCACATATTTCACATTAATACAAAGCCCGAAAGATCTAAATAACAACTACTCAAAGTGGCCTGTTTTTTGCTTTTTCATGGGTTTTTTTCCCTATGGCCTTTTTTCAAATATATATTTGTTTTATTTCAGAATATTACAAGATTACAAATGTTTAGGTTACGTAGATTGCCTTTGCCCCACCCAAGTCGGAGCTACAGTTGTGTCCATCCCCCAGACAGTGTGCACAACACCCGTGAGGTGTGAATATACCCATCCCCTCCACCCCGCTCCCATCTGCCCGATACCCAATGGATGTTATTTCTATATGTGCACATAAGTGTTGATCAGTTAATATCAATCTAATGGTGAGTACATGTGATGCTTGTATTTCCGTTCTTGTGATACTTCACTTAGTAGGATGGGCTCCAGCTTTATTCAGGATAATACAAGAGGTATTAGATCACCATTGTTTTTTGTAACAAATAGATCAAAAACAGGGTACCACGCATGCTTTCTGGTAGCCTGTTTTCGATCTGTTTGTTACCAGCACTTCGGGAAATAATCAAGAAATTCTTGCTACATTAAAAAACTTCAAGTGAACTAAGCAGTGTGTTTGGCATTATCTGAATCCTTATCTTATCATGAGTCTGTAACACACAGCTCTGGAACCTACATGGGTCTGTGGGCCCCATTTTGAGTAATACTGATCTAAATTCTTGTAGACCTGGAAATGTGAACACACTAAAGATTCTGCAGTATTCAGACTACAAGGAGAAAGATACTCAAATAATTACTATAAATTATAACTTTAGAAGGCTCAGTAGCAAGGATTGGCACTCACCTAATCTATGAAATGATTTTTCCTTTTGAGTTGAGGAAAGACACATATTCTTGAAATGAGATTTATCTACCTTCACCTGGCAATGTGCTCCTCCTATTCCCACATTCCCTACCAGCTCCCACTTCTCCCCTGCAACCGCCACACCCTGAACACATGTTTTGTGTGGATAGTGGTGGGCATGGATCAAGAGAAAGAGAACAATTCTACCTAAGCCAGACATCACCTACAATTTTAAGGTTGGTTCCAAAAGGAAATAGAAGAGAGAGTTTTATGCTGAACAAAAGGTTCTACTTGAGGATTTTATTCTCTCTACTCTTGGAAAAGTTCCTGAGTAACAAATACACAAGTACCAACGTCTCTCTCTTCTGTAAATTGCCATTGATTGGAGTAGGTAAAGCACAGAAAGCAATAATATATAAGATAAAGAATATTTAGAGCTAATTATAAACAAAATTCACCCTTTACCTAATGCCAGGGCATTCTATGAATTAGGTTAAAAACAAAACAAATACAATTTAAACACTTGGTTGCTTTGTTCCTTTGGAAAGGTCAATAAAAGCACAGCCTCAAGTATATTCTTGATTTACATATGCCCATGTGGAAAAACCTTTCTAAATTACGAAAACTTTGCTTGGATACATTTAAACCGTGACACATTTTTTTTAGGGAGTGTTTTTTCAGGAATTCCTTAAAAAGTACATTTTTGATAAGATGTAAAATCAAACATGTCTTCTCCCAAATGAAACAGAAACTTTGTTCAACTATTGCTCACTTGCCATTCTATTCAGTATCAAGACAAAACTTCTGAAGATTAAATTTTACTTCATTTGGAATATCCACTTTTACAAGATAATAGAAAAGGTCACCAAATTTGGGAACCTCAATCACAGAAGAAACAAGAGCTATGCTACTTAAGGAAGGCAGGAAGAGAAAAGGCGACCTCTGTTTGTGATGAATCTACATAGATGCCTGAATTTGAATTACTTTCAAGTATGTGAGTAACGGAAAATTACTTCTAAGTGAAAATCAAATTATGTAAATATTTGTTTTACATGTAATTTATTTAAAATTATGCATTTTTAAATTAAAAATGAGTTAAGACCTGCTCAAAAGTTTATTCATCTTTGTTCTGATATCAGGATTAATTTCTAACAAGTCTGTTTACATCTTCTTTTAATCAAGAATGAAGATTTAAACACAAATAATAAAATGTTATTCAATTTGCTAGCATTTCATATTTTCAATTCAAATAAGTTCCAGTAGTATTCATAATAGAGAAAGAAAACTGGAGGAGCAGTTGAGTAAATTATGGTAATATCCTTGATGGCATATTATACAGGTATAAGATTATATTAATGCATAATAGCATTTTCTTTAAAAAAAGTATGGTTTAAGGTCCTTTCCTAATGAAGCTGTGTTACATTTAAATCTAGTATGCATTTTGTGGCCTACAACACCATATGAAGTTTTTACTTATATAAAAAAAGAGCACTCTTTAATGAGTAGTTTCAGTCCTAGAATAATTATTAAATTATTCCACTGGAAATAGTGTATTCTCTAGTCAACCTTCACTCTGATAAACAAGTTGAAAATTAAAACCCCACCCCAAATACCTCATAGTTAATAAACATACTTTAAATTTACCTATTGAGGACCACAAAAATCATCAACTTTTACATTGCTCCAAGTAAACCCAAATTTATTTTCCTAAGCATCCCTGTTAAAAAGTAAAAGAACAAGCAGAGCTACCAAATATTCATTCCAGAAAACAAAGCCCATGAAGAGTGTAATTATTTTGTTCTTTCTTTAAATCTCCTTGCCAAGAATCTGAACTGGATTAAGTATTCAACACCAAGAGATTAAAGATGTATATCCCTGTAGCTAACTCTGCACACATCTCCACATAATCACTTGGATTAACTTTCCAAGGAAGTAGATCAAAGCTTTATTTCCTTGTGGGTATCTGATAATAAAAGCCAAAGCTAAATCAAACTCTCATCACCTTTGCATCTATCCTTAAGCTACTGGTTCAAGAATAATCAGAATATGTAAAAGATAAGGTCAACGAGAGGGAAAAAAAAACCACCCTATTTCACATTTAACAGTAATAACACTGGACAGGTAAACAGTAAAAAATAAACAGAAAAATTTGAAATTTTTCAGAGCATAATAATAACATAGATAATGAGTCTTTGATACAAGGTGAGTGAACATTTAATAATACCACAGCATATACCTATGTAAACTACAAATAAATCAGTTGACTTATTGTATGTCAAATCTTGACAATAAATTATGATAAATCTTTGCCATTAGCATCTTTAGCTTTGCTGAAAGTTTTTTACAAACTAGATAATACGGTGCATTTAGTTCCAGCCCATGTTAGGAAAATTGGCTGCTAAATTGAAGAACTTGGATTTTAATCATCTACAAATTAATTGACCTATTCTGATTAACAAAAACTTGGGTAAAAAGAAGACATGTAACTAAGCTCTGGAGTAGAAGTTTACTTTGACTATATCTGTATTTGTACTCCTGGACACTACTTCTACCCTGGTGCTTAAGAGAGATACATACATACAGAAAGGGGAAGAATCTGACTTTTTGTTATGAATATTCCTATATGTCTACCAGGTAGAGCTAGAGCTCTGCTGTTAAGCACATCATAAACATTAAGCCACATTTGATGAATCAGCCTTCTGTTTCATTTTAAGAAATAGATTTATTTTTTCATTGTTTCAATTCCCTTACTTGAAATGCATTTATCAGCAACATTTGTAAGCAATAACAAAAATATACCAATATAAAAATGTACCAATATTGAAGAGATGGAAATATTACGGGAAGAAACTCTTAGAAAGACATTGTTTCCTCTGGGCATGTTTAAAGATTCTGAATCTTCAAAAGGTTTATCTTTCACATAGACTAAACAGTCTGACTTAGGATAAAATGATCTGGGTTTTAAAAAATCTCCAAAGCTCAGAGACCAATATTAGGACCAATATTTGTGAAATTACAAGATCTCATGAAAGAACAGCAAATCTTCCAAACTTTGATTATATTTTTACCTGAATTTAATTAAAAGATGGGGAAAAGTGATCAATATAATGCCATTTTGTAAGAAAAAAGTTTCTATAGTCATGCTATTATAATAGTCATTTATAAGGATGTGATTACACTTTTCAATAACATCTGTAACATCCACAAAAGTTAGTCATTCAATTATATTTTTATGCCATGTAGTAATTATATAATATATATTTATTTTATATCGTCAAATGCCTAATGTGATAGTGTTTACATTTCTCATATTAATCTTCACATTTTATGCAACTTAAATATTTCTAAAATTAATATTACTATAGAAAAGTAATATATTTCTCTTTTTCTGGAGGTACATTAACTCTTTTATGTTAGTGAGGAATATACAAAAATTTATTTCTCTCATAAACTTTCTAAGAGAAAAATGTGATCTAATTCTGTATCCCAGAAAACAATCTTACATTGCTATAAATTGTAACTGCCACTCTGGGGAAAATATAAAGAGAAATTCAATTATTTGTGACACCAGTAAGCTCTTATAATAAGAAGAAATACATAATCAATTTGTGGCTTATGATTTCTCAAATTATAACTTAATAGTTGAATATGCTCTATCAGATTTCTATGTAGTGATCCATACTACACAAGGTTATGAAGGAGAACTGGCCTCTGGGCAGCAACTCGGTTACTAAGAAGTGTAACCACATCACCATGAAACCATGAAGCTGATCTCCAGGAAAGTAAATCATTCTATTTCTCAGTGCATAGAAAAGAAAGGAAGCATTTGGCTTCTATCTGAGGTTTGATCCGTGTCTTATTTCTCTGCCTATTGGCTTGTGGGTGTAACTTGCTGGAAAATAAGAGCTTTAAAAAAGGCAGTTGTATAGTAACAGAGCCAATATGCTAAGCAAAAGGAAACAAAATTGATGCTGGAATTTCTCACTTCCTGGGCAAACAACAACTGGGCAGTAAAAAGGCACGAAAGTCTCCAGACATACCATCCTTTATGTTGGCAATTCACACCCTGCCCTTCTCGCCTTCTGCAGCCACTAATTCACTACCCTCCTTACAATCCAGATTATACAGAGAAAATCTAAAGCCAGAAAACCTTTGGCCAGAAAGAAAGTCTTCCTATCTCTATGATCATGTCTCTGTTATGATAAAGAGTTCAACCATGATAATCACATAAAACTACAGTCCCCAACCCTCAGGCTCCCCCTCTATCCATGGAAAAAATTGTCTTCCATGAAATTTAGGAAAGCGGGGGTCTCATGCAGAAGGTGAGCTGCGGGCAAGCCAGCCAAGTTTCAGGAGAGCAGAGGAAGCTTCATCTGTATTTATAGCTAGTCCCCATCGATCACATCACCACCTGAGCTCCGCCTCCCCCACCCCTCTGCCCCTGCACCTCTGGTCTGTGGAAAAATTGTCTTCCATGAAACCAGTCCCTGGTGCCAAAAAGGCTGGGGATGGCTAACAAAAAGGACAGGTTTCAATCAACGACAAACCCTGCTAGCGACACCACCAATAGGATCAACACTGACAGCTACCTGTTATTGACGGTTTACTCTATCCCAGGTACTGAGCTAAGCTGTTTCCCTCCATTATCTCATTTTATCTCACAACAACCCTGCAGTGCAAATCATATGATTTCTCTTTCCAGCTGAATATTGAGAGACTCTGTATAGTTAGACACCTTCCCAATTTTACAGCTGACACTTATTGGAGGCCATTGAACCTAGTGGTATTATGCTCTTGTCATGAGCTATGCTGTCTCTGAAAGTGGTCAACTATCAATTTCATGAAACAAATGGGACACAAAAATGATCACATGTAGATTTTGCCATATTTGCATGTTTGCATCTGTTAATTGTTTCTTCAGATTTAAATACTACATACACATACACACATACTCAACTTTGTGTATTAATTTTTGTTTTATTGTTCTTCATTGCACCCCTTGGACAGGTCCTCTCAGAATCATAGTATAATTCCCTTATGTATTTAAAAGAAAATTTTATTTGCAACAGCTGCTTTTATGTTATTCAAAGAAATGCTTCCAAGTCCCCCTTTTCACATTGCCTTTTCCCATTTTCCAAATCAGCTCACCTTTGTGTATGCCCCTATAACCGTGTCATTAGCTATAATAATGATTGATCTAGCCTCCTTCCAGCCTTTAGCCATCTGTGCAAGCAAAACTTTCAACCGAGACATTTTAAGCATTAAACATATACTGGAGCTCTGTTCAATAGATCTTTTATAAATCCCCTGCCCCCAGCCCCAGAGAGTAAGAAAAGTCAGGTCATGAGCAGGAAGTAATGGAGACAAGGCAGTTTCTGAGCTGAAACTCAGACTCAAAGCTGGTTTGTTGTTGTCATGGCTACGAGTTCCACATGCCTAAAGTCACTGGTTTCTGAAAAGAATGATGCAGTGTCTAGCCTTACAGCTGGACATATAAACCAAATTAGTCTGCCATGCCTCTACCTGCTTTGTGGTTATTAGTGAAAAGAGTAATATATCACACAATCAGTCATGCAGCAGTTAAGCTCCGCACACACTGCCTTCTCAGATCTATAATTCATTTTTTTTTCAGCTCCCCAGAATAATAGCTTGAAATCTAGGGGGGGAATATAAAAGTAATTTTGACAGATATTTTAAATTCTTGAATGAAAGATAACCCAGAAAGCAATATATAGTTTTTTCTGGTACTAACACTACCTTAGTTTTAAATCGCACAGGTAGTAAGAGGATTTGGTAAATGCTCTGTAAAAGAGCTCAAAACTTGACTGATTTGCAAAAGTTTTTTTAAAAAAAAATGAAGAGGGTGTTTCAGAAAGGAGAAGCCTCGTGTGCCTGCTCCAGATGTGAAATGAGAGCCTTGAGAGCTAGATTCTATTCCCTGCTCTCCAAGTGATTAATTGAATGACCTAGGGGAAGTAATTTAACCCAGCCATGTAAAACAAAAATATGCATTTACCCGCCAGAACAGGGTGTCCAAGTAGAATCCACACCTGCACCTCTGACATCACTGCCTCCTCAAAAGCACTATTAAGACCCTCTCTCTCTTGCTTTTACTCCTCCCTCTAGTCTACCCTTACTTATCTCCACCTTCTGCTTTAAATTCTTCAAGTCTTATCAAATCCATAAATATTTTAGATCCCCTGTCTCCTTCCTCCACCTGGTTCTATTATATCTCTGGTGTCTACTAAAAGACAGCTCCAAGTTGCGAAGTAGGTTCAGTCTGCTTTGGCATCTTGTTCTCTTGGCTCCAATTCACTTGGGGCTCCTTTTTCAGGCATTTGGCATTTTCCTGCTGTCTACATGGCTGTTTGGGGTCTCACTCTATCGTATCCAACAGGCCCTGCCCTCCCTAAGTAGGTATCTGTGGTGTCAAACCTGTTTCCTCCTGTCAATGATCAATTCTAATTATTTCCCCACATTTAATATGGCCAGTTCATCCTAGAAGGAATCCAGTATGGGGAGCTGTTCACCCCCTTCTTGACACACCTGCTGTACTCTGGGAGAAAACCGCAGCCTCAGTGAGCAATCACAGACAACGAGACCAGCAGCAGAATTGCTTCTTAGGCAGGGACATGTGAAATCGGGGGAAATCAGTGGGGCTGCTCATACTACAGCATAATCACATACTGGCCATGGATTTAACTGGTGTATTTTTAACCCTTTCCAGATAATATACTCACATTTTAAAGGGACTATCAGCTTATCCTAAAGGAATGAGTTTGATGATTGAAATTTCAAGTATTGTGGCAGCTAGTAGGTAAGACATTTTTGAGACTGAGAATTTGGATATTAGAAAGTTGGATTCGATCCAATCTGGAAGTATTTGAATCCAGGTAAGGCAGAACTATTTGCTACTAAGAAGCATGCAGTATGAAAGACAATTAATTATAAAGCATGGACTCATCTAAAATTATGAGTTCAAACCATATCTCATACTATAATCCAGAAAGTCCCTATTATGTTAGGTACCTGTTCCTTGGCCAGTGGGCACAGCATAGAACACTGGATCCTTTGAGGGTCCCCATATATTGTTGATCATATAGCATTCAGGATATTTTGCTGGATTTATTTTCGTATTAAAAAAAAAAAAACAACTTTCCATTACAATGCACAATGACCCATCTGATTTAGATTTGTGTTAGTTTTTTCCCCCAACTAGTAAGAAACAAATTAAATAACAATCTTACGATGCCTCCAGGCGACTGCAGCACATGTTTGGTTATTGATGGTCCTGTAGAGCTTTAACGGGTTATAGAACTCCTGAGAATATACTATATTTGATTCTGCGGCTTGGCTTTCCACACAAAGATAAAGATTTTGAAAGTGTGGATAAAGTTCTTACTATCTAAAGTTAGGTTACCAGTTTTATGTTTCCAAATAATAATGTACATGTGCATATTAGAAAATCTATCTATATTACATAAAAACACAATTACATTTTATTTGAAAGTAATTGATGACTAATTGGTCATTTAATAATACTGACCATGGTATATACATAGTGCAGCATAAAGAAAAAGAGTTACAATAAATCATGTTTCTTAATAAAAGAATATTTATTCTTAACATTAATTATCCTAATTGTGGCCTTAAACACGATTTTTGAAAATGGATGGGTAAAGAAGCGGCCAGAAGTGGAGAGCACGACAGTAAGGAAACATGCTTATATCATCAGGGAACATTTTGATCTCTACTTTCACTTATGGAAAACAAATAAACAAAAATTCAATAATTTAGAAATATCCTGAACCAATAAAATTAGTGAACCTATAGCATAGGCTTCAGGGTTGGACCACTGTGCTGTGTCACTAAACAATTCATTCTTATATTCCTAGTTTACCTTTCTACGTTCCCCAGTCTCTATTTCATTCTTCACCCTGGTCTTCTACCTACCAGTCTATACCATCCCTCTCCACAGGCCCCACAGAGGAGCATGGAACCCACAGGTACCCACCAGATGGAAAGGGCAGCAAGGAGTATTACTGCCTGGGGACAGGAGGGTTGGTGGAGACTGCCCAGAACATCGAACTGTCTTCATTTTCCTAATGTTCACCTTTAGTCAATCTCACAATATGCTATGGAAAATAAGACAATGTTTAAGGTTTTTTAAAAATGACTTTTTAGGTTAAGTGAAATTGCTGCTGATGAATAAGAATAAATGCTATTTCATCACCATTAACAGAATCAACACACCATGCGTGCACATCAGCATCCCTAGAGGTATAATGGGGTTTCTAGTACTCCATGGCTGTGCAAATACTGAGAAGCTGTGATTCTGTGGATGCCTTCCACCAACTAAATCATCTGGACTGCAGTCCTTCAAAACCTTTTCCTTGGTGTCAAAGTGAGAGTAGGAAGGCAGGGTGGTCTGTACTGTGTTCCATAAACTTCCATCCCCTATTTTCCTATATGACCTCCTTGCTTCCAAATTGCTATGGATTCCCTCTGTGATGTAGAGTGCCTGATGCTTGATGATCCATTCTTAGCCTCCAGTACCATGTGGATTATGTGCAAGTCACCACCAACATCTGAGTAATCCACGTACCTCAACATCCTCATCTCTTTTTCTTCCTGGTCAATCAGCTTTCCATTCCAGTACTCTATGCACAAAAGACAGCAGAAAGAAACATATTTAACACACTGGATTCAGCCTCTACACAACTGTCCTCTTGTCTTCATTAAGAAACTGTAATCTAGATATTATCACTGCTGCTATAGTTGGTTTCTCTTATCTTCTTTTCCTTAGCATCTCAGACTCAGGTTCAAAGAGAACCAGGCCAGAAACATTAAGCACTACCGCAAGGCACCCAGTTGTCCTTCAGCTACACGCTCAACACTCTTCAAATCAAGCAACGCCTTCCCAAATCTCTATCTGGTTAGACTGAAAGTTGTTTCCCAACATTTGAAGGATCTTACTCTTCTTGTGCCAACCTCGACAAAGCCAGTCATTTATTTTTCCTGTCAAACTCTACCAGCCCCAAGATATGTGATATGAACCCAAACTGCAGAATGCGCAGTTTAGACCTCAATTTGGGAGCCTAATATGACAGGAAGGATTAATTGCATCTAACTAGAATGGAAGGAACACCAGAATTAAGAGTCAGAAAACCTGGGCTTCCCCTGCCAGTTCTGTCCATAATCCGACATTCAAGCCAATTCCCCTCACTATCTCTGTTTCTTAATTCAAAATTGAGACTTTTGTCGAAAACCTCTAAAATATTCTGAACCAGATTAAATTTTTAGAAGATGAAGATAAATAAAATTCCCTTCCTATTTCAGGATTTATTGGAGTATCAGATGAATTAGCTATATGATAACCAAAAAAGTTACTGAGCCTCTGGTTACCTTGGATCACAATCTTGGAAAAAGGAAGAAAATGAATCTAAACTAGATGTTGGTTAAGGTTTCTTCCTAACTTACAATTCTATGATTTGGTTAAAGTAATAAATATATAAGCTCTTTGAAATTTATACCAGTATTGTTACAAATGTGCATAGCATGTTTTTATGTTTAATTGACTAAATATCTGGAAAAATCATGAACGGGGATGTAAACCAAATTTTCAGCTTTTAAGGTATACTTTTTAAAAACATCACATGTACCCTATAAAGATATATAACTGTTAAGTATCCATAATAATTAAAATTTTAAAAAACTTCTAGGATAATAAACTATATGATATTCCCTATTTGGCATATGATCATTCCTATTTTGGAGGAATGAAGGTATAAAATTAACAGTTTTAGCAACCCTATGATTAAAATAGAGAAGATGTATACCTGATACCATTTAATATAGAGAGCACATTATATTTTTAAGACTTTTACGGGCATTAATTGAGATATTCCTCACATAATTCTGAAGACTCAATCACCATCATTTAATAGATGAGGAAATGACATAAAGAAAGTTGGGGGAATTAGTCAGGATTACAAGGCATTTTGGTGGAAGACAAGATTGCAAAAGGGTATCAGACTCTCGGTACTGTGCTTAAAACTGAGTTAGTTCCTCCAACCGTGAATCCTTATATTTCAGCCTCCTTCTACCACATCATAAACCCAGTAACAAAAACAAAGAAATAACCCACTGTCTTAATGTTTAAAATTTAATGTTTAATTTTGCTTTTATGTATAAATGGAAGATATAAGAGCCATCCATTCATTCACATTTAAAAATAAACTTTAGTTCTGAAGTCCATTTAAGACTATTTTAAAATCAGCTATCTTGATTTATTCATGGAACTGGTATGTCAAAAAAGCAAAATGCATAAGATGCACTTAAGATTCTAATTTTTTAAATTGTTTTCTACTCTCCTATAATTCTTCTCCATGGAGGGAAATTTGGGGTTGTTTTATTTTGATTTGCTTAGTTTTGTTTTTTAATAGTTGGGGGGAAAGGTTTTTGCCTTGTGACTGGATCTGGTAGGCTCCTGTCTTTTTTTTTTTTTTTTTTTTTTTGATCCTGATTTTTTTTTTTCTTCCTAAAATTTTATTGGGGGAAAACTACAAAATATTTACAGTACAATGTTTACAGTCACAATTTGCAGTGAGCTGATTTCCCAAAATATATTACTACTCAAGTTGACTTATCTTATTACATTCAAAAACCTACTCTGTCAAAGTAGTCCAGAGAGTACATACATAGTGCTCCAACTGTATCTATGTACAACCAACACTCCATTTTAAGTGTACAATTATATGATTTTCAGTGAATTTACGGAGGTGTACAGTTAATCACATGAATCAGTTTTTGAGGAATTCCTTTCCCCTATTGAGACCCCTAATTCCGCTCCCCAACTACTTTTCAACCATATCCCACCCCTCTACAGTGACCCCCCACATCGCTCAGACTTGGGTCTGCCCCCAACCCCCAATTCCCCAGTGTTCGCATAGTGGTGAGCATAGCTGCCTTCGAAATCATTTTATTTTATACTCATTTTATTAAGACTTCTTATCATAAAAGGGTGCTGAATTTTGTCAAATGCTTTTTCTGCTTCTATTGAGAGAATTATACGGTGTTTGCTTTTGCTTCTATTTATGTGGTCAATTATACTTGTAGATTTGTATATGTTAAACCATTCTTGCATCCCTGGGATAAAGTCCACCTGGTCATAGTGGATTATTATTATTATTATTATTATTCTTTTGATGTGCAGCTTAGTTTGGTTTCCTAAGATTTTACTGAGAGTTTTACATCTGTATTCCTAAGGGATATTGGTCTGTAGTTTTCTTTTTTTGTTGTGTCCTTTCCTGGATTTGGTACCAAGATGATATCGGCTATGTAGAATAAATTAAAGGAGAATTCCTTCCTTTTCCATTCATTAATAGATACTTAGGATGCTTCTATGCCTTAGCTACTGTGAATAATGCTTCAGTAAACATGGGAGTGCAGTTATCGCTTCAACATACTGATTTCATATCATTTGGATGGATACTCGGTAGTGAGATTGCTGGATCATATGGTACTTCTATTTTTAATTTTTTGAGGTACCACCATATTGTTTTCCATAATGGTTGTATTAGCTTACATTCCCACCAGCAATATATAAGGGTTATTTTTTCTCCACATCCTTGCCAACACTTATTATTTTTCATTGTTTTGATAATAGCCATCCTAACAGGTGTGAGCTGATATCTCTTTGTGGTTATAATTTGCATTTCTCTGATGACTAGTGATGTTGAGCATCTTTTCATGTATCTGTTAGACATTGGTCTTCTTTGGAAAATTTTTAATCATGTCATTTGCCATTATTTAATCAAGTTATTTTGTATTTTGCTATTGAGTTGTATGAGTTCCTAATGTATTTTCATTATCTCCTTATGAGATAAATTATTTGCAGATATTTTCTCCCACTTCATACGCTGCTTTTGATCTTGTTGATTATTTGCTTTACTGTGCACAATCTTTTTAGTTTAATGTAGTCCCACTTGTTTATTTTTGTTTTTGTTGTCTGTGCTTTTGGTGTCATATCCAAAATATCATTATTTTAATTGCTTAATATTAAGTAAAAAATATACTCCTTAATAAGATTCAAAATACGAATTATTGTGAAATGAATTCTATAAAATAAAATGAATCAATGCAGGAAAATAGTTTTTTATTTTTCATGCAATGTTGAAATTCAAAATCAAGAAATCACTATCTGGTATTTTCACTTTAATAAATTTCCTCATATATTTCCTACAGATTCTTCTGAAAGACACTTCTGATAATACAAGTCCCTCTAGTGGCATCTGATGTGAACATTGTAATATAAATAAAAAGTTATTTTTCTTAGTGCTTAGAAGACACATTAAAACATTTTAAAATTTATTAATAAAATTGACATTTAACAATTATTCATTTGTTGTAATAGTAGTCATTTCATCAGTTATTCATTTAGTGCAATATTGATTTGCTCTAATATGTAATATATTTATTCTTTGTTTTAAATTTATTTTATGATTGGTAAATAAAAAGATTGCATTTTCCAACTTGAAAGAGACAGTTTTAAGGAGAAGGGGGTGTATTTTTTGAGCACCTAATCTATGCTATGTGCTTTAACCCTTAATCCATCAAATGGTTTACAATAAGCTTATAAAGTAGATTTTATCATTTTCACTTTTTAAAGAAAATAAAACTTAGAAAGTAATAAAACTGTTTAAATCATATGTCTAATTAGTGACAGAGCAAAGGGTTCATGTACAGGTTTGTCTGAGCCACTTTTTACTCCACATTTCACTTAAAATAAAATAGTTTAAAAATGAAGAGAAAGACTGACACATAACCAGAAAAATTTGACAGCTAATTCTAAACCAACAAGTAGAAGGGCAATACTAAGCTGTAAGAAGGCAAATGGGTCAAAAAGAGTTTTCTAAATCTCTGGAATACTGATGTAATTAAACTGGCTCTCATTCACGCTCACATTTTCCTTTTTAACCAAATAACGTCTTACTGAAAGGTAAATTAATAAGTAACTTGTTTTATTTTTAAATGAAATTTTAAATTTGGCCATTAAGCTTAATCTAATCATAATATTATTCACACTCTGATTTTAGTTGAAATGATGGGAGGAATAGCTAATACTCCATGTCAGGATTGAAAATAAAATATAGATAATGTATTTAATAGGACATTTTTTACCACAATTTTGTTGTTTTTTTAATTTTTTTTATTTCATCATATTACGAGGGTACAAATGTTGAGGTCACATATATTGCCCTTGCCCTACCTGAGTCAGAGTTTCATGTGTGTCCATCCCCCAAATGGTGCACACCTCGCCCATTAGGTGTGTATATACCCATCCTCTTCTACCCCCTCCCATCTGCCTGACACCCGATGAATGTGATTACTATATGTGCACTTAAGTGTTGATCGGTAATACCAATTTGATGGTGGTACAAGTGGTGCTTGTTTTTCCATTCTTGGGATACTGCACTTAGTATAATGAGTTCCAGCTCTATCCAGGATAATACAAGAGGTGCTATATCACCATTGCTTTTTGTGGCTGAGTAGAACTCCATGGTATACATGAACCACATTTATTAATCCATTCATGAATTGATGGGCACTTGGGTTTTTTCCACATCTTTGAAATTGTGAATTGTGCTGCTACAAACATTCGAGTGCAGATGTCTTTTTTATATAATGTCTTTTGTTCTTTGGGTAGATGCCCAGCAATGGTATTGCTGGATCAAATGGTAATTCTACTTGTATCTCTGTGAGGTATCTCTCTATATTGCTCTCTACAGAGGTTGCAATAGTTTGCAGTTTCACCAGCAGTGTATGAGTGTTCCTATCTCTCTGCATCCATGCCAACATTTGTTGTTTTGGGAATTTTTGATAAAGGCCATACTCATTGGACATAGGTGATATCTCATTGTGGTTTTGCTTTGCATTTCCCTGATGATTAGAGATGAAGAGTGTTTTTTCATATTTGTTAGACATTAGTCTATCTTCTTTTGGAAAGTTTCTGTTCATGTCCTTTGCCCACTTTTCAATAGGGTTGTTTGATTTTTTTCTTGCTGATTTTCCTGAGTTCTATATAGATTCTAGTTATCAGCCCTTTATCAGATGTGTAACATGCAAATATTTTCTCCCATTCTGTAGGTTGTTTGCTTGCTCTCATGATAGTTACCTTGGCTGTGCAGAAGCTTTTTAACTTGATCAGGTCCCATTTATTTATTTTCTGGGTTTTTCTTGGTATTTGTGGGGTCTCAATCATAAATTCTTTACCTGGGCCAATGTCAAGGATAGGTTTTCTTCTAATATTTTTATGGTTTCAGGTCTTACATTTAAGTCTTTAAGCCATCTTTAGTTAATTATTTTGCAAGGTGAGAGTTAGGGAGCCAGATTTATTCTTCTGCATGAGGCTATCCAATTTTGTCAGCACCATATATTGAATAGGGCGTCCTTTCTACAGCGTATGCTTTTGTCTTTTTTGTCAACGATCAGTTAGTCATAGGTTTTTGGCTTTATATTTTGATTCTTTCTTCTATTCTATTGGTCTATAGGTCTACTTTTATACTAGTACTATGCTGTTTTGGTTACTACTGCCTTGTAGTACAATTTGAAGGCAGGTAATGCAATTCCTCCAGATTTTATCTATTTGCTTAGAATTGTCTTGGCTATTCAGGATTTTTGTGGTTCCATATGAATTTTAGGGTTGTTTTTCTGACTCTTTGAAAATGATGTTGGTATTTTGATAGGAATTGCACTGAATCTGTTGATTACTTTGGGAAGTATGGACATTTTAACACTATCGATTCTTCCAATCCATGAGTATGAAATGCTTTTCCGTTTGCTGGCATCATCTACAATTTCTGTCATCAGTGCTTTGTAGGTGTCCTTGTAGAGGTTGTATCTTGTTCTGGTTCTTAGGGGGAATGTTTTCCACTTCACTCCATTAAGAATGATGTTGGTTTTGAGTTTGTCCTATATTGCTTTTATTATTTTGAGATATGTTCCTTTGTGCCTAGTTTGTTAAGTGTTTTTATAATGAAAGGGTGCTGGATTTTATTTAATGCTTTTTCTGCATCTATTATATGTTATTTGTATTTAATTCTGTTTATTTGGTGAATCACATTTACTGATTTGCATATGTTTGTTGAACCATCCCTGCATCCCTAGAATGAAACCCACTTGATTCTGGTGAATTACATTTTTTTTATGTGCTGTTGGATTTGGATTACTAATATTATATTCAGGATTTTTGTATCTATGTTCATGAAATTATCTTTTTACCTTTATTTTTTTGTTGTATCTTTTCCTGGCTCTGTTATCAGGGTGATACGGCTTTGTAGAATGATTTAGGTAGGATTCCCTACTTCTCAATGTTTTAGTAGGATGGGTTCCAGTTCTTCATTGTACGTCTAGTATAATTCAGCTTTACATCCATCTGGTCCTGGGCTTTTTTGTTGTTGTTGTTAGGAGATTTTTTAATTGCAGATTCAATCTCATTATTGTTCTGTTGAGAATTTCTGATTCAAGCTTGGAAGGTTGTGCATTTCCAAAATTTTATTCATTTTCTCTATTTTTTCTAGTTTGGGTGAATAGAGGTATTCATAGCAGTCTCTGACAATCTTTTATATTTCTGCAGTATCAGGTATAATGCCTCCATTTTTATTTTTGATTGAGCTTATTTGAATCTTTCTCTTCTTTTTTTTTTTTTTTGGTTAATACACCTAGTGGTTTATCAATTTTGTTTATCTGTTTGTAGAATCAATGTTTCATTTCATTGATTCTTTGTATTGTTTTTTGATTTCAATTTTGTTTATTTCTGCTCTGATCTTTGTTATTTCTTGTCTTCTGCTAAATTTGGGATTGGTTTGTTCTTGTTTTTCTAATTCCCTGAGGTGTAATGTTAGGTTTTTAATTTGTGATCTTTCTGTATTTTTGATGTAGGCATCTGGTGCTACTAACTTCCTGCTCAGCACTGCTTTTTCTGTTATCTCAGAAATTTTGATAGCTTTTGTCACCATTATCATTCAACTCAATTTTTTTTTTATTTTCTTAGTGACCCAAAGATGGTTCAGTAGCAGGTTTTTAAGTTTCCATGTAACTGTGTATTTTTGAAAGTTCCTCTTGGAATTGATTTCATTTTATACTACTGTGGTATGAGAATCCCTTAGAATGTAGCAGAAATACCAGAGGGGGAATGATAAGCTTCTAAAGTCAAATAGGCTCCTGAAAATAAGCTGATTCTATGCATAACTCCCTGGACTTAGTAATACAGGTCACAGGATTGAAAACATCAAACCCCTGCAGAGGGTTTGAGTTACAAGAATAAAACACACTTGTTTTATCCAGGGCCACTGCTGCCACATGTAATTAGAAAACGTGCCTCCTCTAGGAGTATGAAAATTCATATCTTAGGGAAAACACAATGCCTTTTTGTAAAACAAAAAGTACCTCTTCCCCTGTACCAAAGAGGAGGGCTTGGCAAGTAGACTGCCCAAGTTATATTTCAGTCTCCGTCTACCCTCTTGGCTGGGCACCTTTGGGCAGTGTAAAAGCTACACAAGACATAAAGCTATAGTCTCACTGGAGATCAAGACATACTGGAAGGATCTAACAGAAGCAACAGATATGTTTTCTTAGACATTTTCATAGAATTTTGCATGTCCAGAGTGGACTGAAGTAACTGAATGAGTTCCATGTACCCAGGAGAAAGATGGATAAAGCTTAAAGTTTTATAATACAAGATTAGCTGAAACCAGAATGGATAGACACTTGAGAAGAACCCAAGACGAAGCATGTCTACTCAGAAGCTGGTGTGAATGAACAACACTGAAATCAGATGTCCCTATCACTAAAACAGAGTTTAGATATCTCTAACACCACCTCTACCATCACCAATAATAAAAAAAAATCTCTTTATAAGCAGTGCCATAACCCTGGAGAAAGGAATGTGGGCATTTCTGAAATAATGAGATGATATTTCTGAGAAAATAAAAACCTGAAATCAAAATTGAGTTAAAAATGTTATACTTTTGCATCTGAGTTTATAGAATAAGATGTGTATTTGCTAACTTAGACTAACAGATATCATAGCCACCTTTAATAACCAGGCCCTGAGAATTCTAGAGCCTCTTGGAAATGATTCTGCTTAATTGACTTTTGTATTATATTACAAAGGAATGCCTGAAGTATGAAATATAGTTGAGCAAAATATTTCAGACTATTTTTACATAGCTCTGTAAGGATAAACAAGATAGCGCTAGTCTCAACTTGGACAAACATTGGAAAAAAATACTAAATAACTTGATAAATTTTAACTTAATCCTGAGCATTTTGAACTTTATTGAGAATTTAACCATTTGCTATTTGCAGGATCATTCTATCCAACTTTCACTTGATTACCCAGACAATGGTGAATGCTTAGTTCTGTCTCTGAAAGTTGAAGAACATTGATAGGAATCACTTTCCTAACTCAGTGAGGTTTATTGATACACCTTCTCCCTAATGCAACCCAGTTTGCTGTTGATCCTCACCTCCCCTCATCCCAATTTACCATTCATGAAACATCACCATTTTCTTTGTCTGTGTGGTACCCAATTAACCCTTTTTCAAGTGTACTATGAAGACTCTATACTTGCCTCCACTAGAGGAATAAAAACTCTAAAGCATTATCCTTATGAGTTAGTCCATCCTTACCTTAGCAATAATAAGAAATCACTGGGGACCACACAACCTAAAGATTCAAAAGCAAAATATTGCATTTCATGATTCTGTGGAGTTTATTTTTTTACTAAAATTATCAATACTTAAGTTCTTTTCCTGGAACACAGAATATTGATGAATGCAGAATAAAAAAATCTGAGCTTCTAAACTTCTATTCATGCTTTTACAAGCTCTGTCTATAATGACTAATGCTTTATATTATGAACTTATCTATATGTAAGATTTAATAAATTATTTATATCTAACCTTTCAGCAATTAGGGGCAACTATAAAAGTAGCTATACTAATATCAGTTGTTATTAAAAGTCAAATTCAGAAATATTTGGCTTAAATAACAAAACCATATCTTCCCAAGTATTAAGAAACTTGCTGACAAATCTTCCTGGTGATATATTCCATACCCATTATCTATAAGAGATTTTTTACCTCACTAATGAGTACAGAGAGCCAGCAGATGTCTAGAACCAATTTGGCAGATTCTAAACTTTATATCCATACTCCAAGAATCCATTAGCTGAAAATAATTTTTAGAAACTTAAATGTCATAATTCTGCCAATGCTTCATCTATAGAAAACCTAGAATTGGAAGATCATATTGCTATACAATTATTTCTCCCTAAAAAGTGGTTTAAATTAATTAAGCACTAACTGAAATAGTCACATAGCATCATTGATATCTTAGTTAAAAATATTTAAATTTTGCCAACATTCTTAAACTCGAAATATCAAATATTTCATCTGTATATCAGCTCTTTCAATGGCTGGAGATGGGAGAGGCAGAGAGGAAAGTTTGCACCTCATAGCTTTGTAGGTCTTATTATATTTTCTGCAGAAGCCATAGTTTCTCAAGCTGTGGAAAATTGATGATGTCAACTGTTAATTTTCTGCTTCTGATCCAAACTTATCCAAGCATTTGTTTAAGTGCTTAGGAGTTTTAATCTATATTCTGGGGAAAAAAAATTTGCTTCAAGAAGTTTTTTGATCCAATCTGATAAAGCATAAAATAGGCAATAATGCATTTCAATTTTTTTTATTTCAGCATATTACGGGGGTACAAATGTTTAGGTTAAGTATATTGCCTTTACCCCACCCAAGTCAGAGCTTCATGCATGTCCATCCCCAGATGGTGGACACTGCACCCACTAGGTATGTATATACTCACCCTCTCCTACCCCTCCATCTGCCTGACACCTGATGAATGCTATTATTATATGTGCACTTAAGTGTTGATCAATTAATACCAATTTGATGGTGAGTACAAGTGGTGCTTGTTTTTCCATTCTTGTGATACTTCGCTTAGCAGAATGGGCTTCAGCTCTATCCAGGATAATACAAGAGGTGCCAGATCACCATTGCTTTTTGTGGTTGAGTAGAACTCTATGGTATATACATATACCACATATTATTAATCCACTCATGTATTGATGGGCACTTGGTTTGTTTCCTCATCTTTGCAATTGTGAATGGTGTTGCTATAAACATTCAAGTGCAGATGTCTTTTTTATACAATGTCTTTTTTTCATTTGGTTTCAAAATCCTAAATTGCCATGGAAAATGTTAACTCTACCACTTAAGTATCTAACTTTGAATCATAGTGATAGTCAAAAATGTAAAATATGGTACTGCAATACTAGTGTCAATTATTATGTTGGACCTACTAACAACCAGTAGTTCTCAGAAACTCACATGAAATATTCACTTCTGGGGAAATGCTCTTGAAGGGACAATTTTTTTCTTCTTTATGTTGTGTTAAGTCTTTATACAAATATTAAATTAGGCCAACACAAAGTTGCTTACCTGACTGTATTGTCAGAATTATACAGACATATCTTTCCTAAATTATAATTTAACTATATGTCTTTGTTAACATTCATGTAATGATATTAGAAATATTCATTTGAAAAATGATTCTGTACATTTTTATTTTACAAAAAAAATTATTGAGAGCCTATTGGATGCCCCATACACTGTGTAGGGGCTAAGAATAAAAGGTTAAATAAGATATGGTCAGTTACTCCAAGAAGTTTCAGTTTATAAGACAAATGGACATATAAATTACAAAAATATGTAAACATATAAGTTAGTACGTTCATGGTGATGGAATGCCCATGGTGCTAGGGGAATATAAAGAAGGTTCACTCTTAATAGTATAACTGAATACAGTTTTAATTATGTTACCTAATTATCTCTTATATGTACCTGGGAATCATGTTTATTTCACCTAAAAACAATGAATTGAAGTTTATTTCCATAGAGAAGTTTTATGCTTTCCTTTATTATATCATGAGAATTAGACAACCTAAAGTTATTTGCCTTTTTATTCTGACTTTAGTTCATTGCAGTAAGTAACTCATACTAAGTGCTTGATACATTTTTATATCTTCTCCAAATTAGCTTCTGATGTTTACCTTGTAATTGCCTTGTTTTATACATGTTTTTTAATTGTGTAATTTTAAAGCAGCAAGGGCCTGGAAGATAATCTCTTTTAATCCCCCAAAGTTTCAGAGGGATTAATTTAGGCCTCTAAATTGTAAGTGATCTGACCAAGATTACAAATCTAGTTACTTACAGAATTTAGATGAGAAACTAGGTCATTTGAATCCCAATACTCTGCTTTACTTCTGTGATCTTTCTAAAACATGAAATCAAAAGAGATTGTTGACAAATTAGAAAAAGAGGAATGGAGGAAGAGAAGAAAACAAAGGAAAGGAGGAAAAGAAGGTAGGAAACAAGGAAGGGTTTAAAATGAAGTTTTTCTACAATTTTGACATAAAATTGTAAAGAATGCAATGGTAAAACCTCACATTAAAAGGAAAGTATAAATCTCTTGGCAGTTTTGGGGTGAATAAATAAACATAGCCCAAAATGGAAATAAAATGTTTCAAATGCAAAGGAATATATATCTTTCTTCAGGGTCATTGGCAATAGGTATGTTTTAAGTTTAAGTATGGACAACTTTATCTGTCCAAACACTTGAAAAATAATAAGTCTTGTCTCTTTTGTTATGTGTCCTAAAATAGATTGGTGTATTGATACCTAAATGCTAACATAACAGCTTAAGCCTATACACTACCAGCCTTACTAATATCTAGCTCAGTATGGGTTCTTAATTCATGAGGAGAAACTATTTATAATGAATATAATTTTAATTTCTTCCTAAAATATTTATAAACTAAAAAACATATGTATATGTGTTTACCTCTGTAATTTGTAAAGTTAGGAAAGCAATAGAATAAACTTAAAATTTATGAGTGTTACACTTGCTGTGTATGTCTTATTTGTTTTACCAAAAAAGATTGTGTCAATTTTATGTCAGTCAATGTTTCGGGAAAAAACATCACGTTTTGGATAACAAACAATGCTCATTGACAATTGTTCCAGTTTTCTAATGCTGCATAACAAATGACCAAAAAAGTAGTGGCTTTAAACAATGATTTATTATTATCTTTTAATTTATTAAAATAACAGTTTCAATTTATTACCACCTATGATTTTATGGGTTAAGTGGGCTCCACTGGGCAATTTGTTCTCAGGGTCCTTCATACAGTTGGAGCTGGAATCTTCCTTCTAACAGATCAATTGACTAATCAAACAACATGGCTCACTTACTTAGCTGGCAGTTCAGGCTGTTAGCTTGGAGCTTAGCTGGCAATGTCAGCCAGCACACCTACAATGGCCTCCCCTTGTAGCTTGGCCTTCATATAGCACGGTGGCGTTCTAAGAGTTCTAGCCACGTTCTAAGAGTCAGAATCCTAAGCATTTCAAGAAGCTTAAGCAGAAACTAAAATACTTCTTAGGCTTTGATGTCCTGGAATATCACTTACACTGTGTTCTAATAGGTTAATCAAGTACCAAGACAGTCTAGATTCAAGGGGTGAGGAATTAAACTCAACCTTGCCATATGAAGAAGAGCATGTATATTCCAGGAGAAAGTGATTGATAATGGTGATCTTTGGAAATAATAAAAGCCTTCTACTATTATTCTCGCACAGATGAAAACTCATACCACAACTGTATGGGTATGGGTTGCAGGGGACACATCAAACCAAAACATCCCTGAATAAGTAATGTTGGGTCTGTTCAAGTGTGTAAATAAAATTATGATTTAGATGTACCCCCACTCACAAGTTTCTCTCTATGGAACTCAGTAAATAGGAGCTTACCTTTTATATTTTGAAAATAAATTATTACATGCCGATTTTTCTGTTGAAATACTTGCCTTGCTGTCTCCTTCCAGATTAGGTAGTGCCTTATAGGATAATAGTAACTTATTCTAGGTAATAACTGGTTCACATGTATTCAAGATATAACTGTATACTAGAGTTGATATAGGAAATATGGAATGAACCTTGATAAGTCCCCAAGACATGGCAATTGAGGTTATCTGACATACACACTGCTGTTCAGAATTACAGGTATGCAAGTCTTCTTTACTTTAAAGAAGATTAATATTTTTTTTATATACAATAGCAATGAAAGAGATCAATTATGTTTTTTCCTTATCATTATATTTTTATTACCTACCTTGTCAGTTTCACTATTGACCAGCTACTGTCAATGAAAACAAGATTGCCAAGATACTTAGTGGACATAAAATTTTCATTGAATAAAGATATATTAAGCATATATTCTATACACAGATATTAAAAACAAACATCTATTTTTGCGTATGTGATTTTTATTTATCATATTCTTCTAAGTTTATTGAAATGCTTTATCTTGTATAAAGCTAGAAATAACATGAAGAATAATTGTATTTTGTTATCCATCATATTTCACACAGCTCCGAAGCAACCAGTAGTACCCTCAGTCATATTAGTATTTCCTTTGCCTAGCTATGTTAAAGATCTGCTGACCATATTAACAATTTTATCCTCCCAACATTGAGGAAAAATCACAATATCTTATGGTTGACATTATTTAAGTTCAAGGGCCTTATCAGTTATTGTTAAGAACAGCAGAAATCTCTCTACAAGAAAACATTTTTTTAGTAAGGTATCCTATTGAATTTTTCCTTCAGGAATACTTTCAACATGCTTACTGAGTGATGCCTACAAATATTCTCGTTAGTTCATGCTAATATATTCTCTCTTGCTAAATGATATTTGATAATATCAACAAATTTATTTACCCTTAAAATGAAAATTATCATTGCAATTTCAATTTGTTTTCAGGACTGTTTAGTTAATGTTTTATTTCATTATTTTGTTGGTATAAAATTAGTAGAGTTTTTGTTGTGTACTACTAAATTGAAAACATTTCCACAAAGCCAATGACCCTCTTCAACAGTTAGAAACTTTCATATTGCAAACCAGTGAATCCCCAGAAAGTGATAACTTTTAGATTGCTTTACATACGTTTCTAATATTTCTATTGGTGTCAAAGTTACCACTTGGAGGAATACTGTTGCAGTTCTTCAACTAGGTAAAGTCAAACTTGTGTACCTATAATTCTGAACAGCAGTGTGAGGATCAAATAATCCCACTTACAGTGTCTCAGGGACTTATCAAGGTCCATTCCACATTTCCTGTATCAACTCTAGTATAAAGTGATATCTTGAGTACATGCAAACCAGTTACCAACTCGAATAAGTTACTATTATCCTATGAGGCATTCCCTAATCTTAAAAGAGACAGTGAGGCAAGGATTTCAACAGAAAATCACAAGATGATAGCAGAAATCCCATTTTTGAAAGTGAAATTATAATGACTTGAAACAAAAATGGTTGACAAACCTGATGCTCAATATTCAATAGCAGTCTGACTCTGGGTATTCCTTTGTCAGGAATTTGAGGTCAACTGAGAATGCATGTTTTCTGTCCTTGCTAGTAGCAAAGAGAAAAGTCTGTAATTTAACAGCAGTACCAGAATCAGGCCATTAGCTAGAGAGAAATATGGATATATTTCTGGAAGACTAATAGACCAGACCAGAACAAAGTAAGCCACATATAATTGGTGGGTTAAATATATGACTCATGAAATGTCATCTAAACAAAAATTTGTTTTGATTTCCTCCTATGCCCTTAATTTTTTTTAGTGAAGAAGGAAATAGTCTTCATAACTGGATATATTATTTGGCATATCCCATGAGTGTTCTCTTTTAGACAACAGATACACACTTAACTAATAATCATAGACTCAATTTAGAATAAAAAATTTCCATCAAATACTAATTAAACACTAAGTCAAAAATTTGAGTTTGTAAAAAATGTCTTCCCTCTTCCAACTCTACTTCCACATTAAACCCTGAAAACCCTGAAAGAGCTACGTGGTTTTAGGTTCAGGCATGCAGTAGATCTCTAGTCTCTCTTCATACTCAATACTTTTCACTCTGGCTGTGGTATAGTCCATCTTTCCAGAAGAAAGAAATTTAGGGGATAAGAAAATGTTTACTTGGATTGGTGGTTTCTCCCTTTCTGGTTCTGGCAAGCATTTAATAATGAGCTTTTACTTTTTCATGAGCTGATATTGTCAATTTTTGGAGATCTTCCTCTCTAGCAATCTTTCTCATGTAGTTATTAATATTTCCTTTGAACTAAGAAGATGCATCTCTATTTCAAATGGATCTTTATGACTCATTCCACATTCCCTACAGAATGGTGTTTATTTCTCTTTTGTATCACTGGGGTTCCTCAGTCCATTATTGTCCCTATGAAATTGAACTTGAGATGACCTAATGGAATATTCTCTCATGTTTCTCACTCATTACTTGCCCAACAAATTGAGGTTCAGGCACCTCTCACTACAGCCATTTCTATCTTATTTTCACAGTCTATTAGGTTATTAAATATGAAATGTCCAATTTCATAAGTGTAGTTTATTATATATCAAACAAGAAGCAGTACAGTTAAAGTATGTGCCTAAACTATCAGCACAGTTTTGCCATCTTAATGATAGCTGCTTATGCCAGCAGCAATGAAGCCTGGAGAGCAAGTGGTGAAGAGATCATGACAAGTGTTTTCAACAACTTGGTGAGAATTGAATATTTTTCCTTGCAAGAAGTGGGGCAAAGCTTGGAAGAAGTGGTAGTCAGCGGGTGCAAGGTCTGGTGACTACAGTGGATGACAGAGAGTTTCCAAGTTCAGCTGCTGAAGTTTGAGCAGCATTGTTTGTGTGATGTGGTGGAGCATTGTCTTGCACGAGGATTGGCCTGTTTCTATTCACCAATCTCGGCCGCTTAAATGCAAGTATCCTCATCATTTCCTCCAGTTGGTTACAGTAGACATCCACTATAATCAATTGACCAGTTTTCCTGAAACTGTAGTAGATAATATCAGCACTGGACCACCACACAGACACCATTGTCATTTTTTGGTGAATATTCGGTTTTGGACTATGTTTCAGCACTTCATCTTTATCCACCCCTTGTGCCAAACTCTTGAGATTGTCAAAAAGAATCCAAGTTTCATCATACATAACAATACAGCATAGAAATGGTTCGCCTTTATGTCGTGACAGCAAAGAAAGACAAGCTTCGAGGCAATTTCTCTTCTGACACTCATTTAATTCATATGGAACCCAGCTTATTTACCTTGCCAATTTGTTTCAAATGGTCCAATATTATTGGAATAGTAACGTCAAACCTTGCTGCTAATTCACACATAGGTTGAAATGGATTTGCTTCCACTACAGCTTTCAGCTCATCATTATCCACCTTGGTCTCAGGGCATCCATGTGGCTCATTTTCAAGATTAAAATCACCAGAATGGAACTTCTCAAACCATTGACATACTGTGTGCTCATTAGCCACACCCTTCCCAAATGCTTCATTGATATTTTGAGCTGTCCGGGATACACTGGTTCCACAACAGAGCTCATATTGGAAAATAACACAAATTTTTGACTTATCCATTGTTTCACAAAAATTGCTCTAAAAAAATATGAAAGATAATCACAAGCCAAAATATGCACTTGCAAGACTGAGGATTTACCTTCACAATAAATATAAAACAAGAAGTGTCCAAGTGAAATGTCAGAGACAACAACTATCAAAGTTAATAATTATCACTTAAGTGTTAATACTTAAAAAAATCGGATATTTTCAGGCATGGTAGATTATGTTTTCCATAATGGCCATAAAAAGATCTTCCATCACATAAACTCTTCTTACAATGTGATGTTCATATTTCTCCCATTGAGATGTGGGCCCTGTATTCTCTAGGGAAACCCAGACCACATGGAAGGCCTAGTGTGGAAGTGTTGATTGGCAGCCCCAGCTTAGGTTCCAGCCAGCATCAGCCACCAGGCATGCGAGTGAATATGCCTTGAGTCATCCCTAGCCTTTCGGTCTTCAGAGCTGAGGCCCGAGATACTGTATAACAGAGACAAACTCTGTTTCCTGCTGTGACCTATATGAATTACCATCCTGTAGAGTCTACGAGCATAATGAAATGATTGTTTTATGCCACTACGTTACAGGCAATTAAAAAAAAACACATGAATTAGTAATGATAAATATAATTATTCAGAAAGCATTTGTTGTCAGCCAACAATCAGGTTAAATACAAAGAGTATGAGCAAATGCTGAGGCACTTACTACCTGGGTGATTTGGGGTAATTTATTCTCCAGCCTCACATTTTCAGATATTTATTGTTGTTACTGCTATTGTTCTATTGTAAGGCATTGATGAAATAATGTTGTCTAAAATGGCATGGCTTCACTTGCTTTCATTTTTCATTCCATAAAAAAAATTCCTTTCTATTTTATTTTTTCTAAAGGCAAATACAGATAAAATTGGATTATCAGATTAATTGTGTATTTGAAAGGAGTGATGGTGCACAAAGGAAATATTTAGAGGCAGGGTAAAAAGAAATAGATCATCTTAAATTATTTTGTATTTTTACCTTGAATCTACAATTCAGGGCATTATTCTCTTACTCCTGCTCTAGTAGCACATTAGGACTCTTTCTTGAAGAAAAGCATAGCCTTCCCCCATTGCCATATAATATTAAAATAGTATTAAAACATCTTGCAAAAAATAACCACAGCAGCAACTCATTTCAATACTTTAAAATTCTGCATTGATGCTATTATTTATATATGTTGATAATTTTGAATAGTTTTCTGAAAATCATGAAACCTACAAAAATCCTATTTGGCTTATTACATTTATATCATTGACCTCACGTAGCAATGCCTGTCTTTATTAGTTATTTTGGTATCTTTTTACTTAATTCACTTCATAAGGACATCTATGTATAAGCAAACCGGAAATCTTTTAAAGTCAAGTAACTAGTGGAAAATTTGAAATGCAATATGGATTTGAATGCATGATATAGTTTCAACCACCTTATCATATATATTTGGGAGAGGGTAGGTTAAGATGTCTGAAATAAAGTACTAAAACAATAATAATAATCATGCTACAGTAATACAGTAAGAAGGTGTTATTTTTCTTTCAACTTTCCACATATTCTATGATAATGTTATGTTATTATTAAAATTTAAAAGAGTAACTTAAAGAGAAAAATCTATTCTAAATTTGCAACAGAGAATACTGACATACTAATTCTTTACGTTTTTGTCATGAGGATGTTATTTTCATAATGGTAAGATGGTAAAATCCTCATAGGTGTTTTATCCTTGAATTGTTTTTCTATTTTTAAAGCTTCTCAGCCACATATAGTACATTTGTGAAATAGTCTTTACATTCACACACAGAAGGTTAGTATTCTCTCTGATGATATATACCCTTGCCTGCATTACAAAGAGAAGACAGAGCACTCTTTAAAATGTATTGTAAGAATCACTGTTTTGCCTCTTATAAGCATATAATCTGTATGCTTGGCTTCATCATTTATAAAATGGGTACAATAAGAGTACTTACCTCATAGGGCTGTGAATATTAAATGAGCGAGCCTATACAATGCATTTAGAACAGTGTGAGATGCATGATAAGCACTTAATACATTTTAACCCTAGAACGCAATTTCTATGTGAATAAGTTCTAACAGCCTTTGCCTGTTTTATTCATCACTTTACTCAGTGCCTTGAAAAGAGTCTCCATATGAACACAAAACATAATAGCTGAATAAGTATTAGCTAGTAGCTTTGGGAGACAGGTGTCATTTAAGAAAAAGATTTTTTTAAAAAGAAAAGAATATTCTGCAAGAGTCACATACGTGTAAATGTTGGGCAATGTGAAAAAAGGATGGAGTCATTTAAGAAGTCAGTCACATTGGGAAGGAGAGTCACTGAAAATATTCCATGATCTGGGCTTAATTTCATGGAATTAGGTAAAATTTATATAAATGACTACACAGATACACACAAAGTATATATGTTCATACTTGTGTATATTTGGGTGAACATTAAGGGATACAAGCGAGACAGCACAGTGACGAAAATCATAGCTTCTGGAGCCAGTCTGCCTGGGCTCACAGCCATCCTTGCTTTACCACTTACTGGCTGGGGGACTGTGGGAAAGTTCTGTGCTTTGGCTTTTTAATCTACAAAATAAGGATAATAATAACAACTACTTCTCAGTGTTGTTTAGAGGATTTATTGAATTTATATTTATAATTATAGTCTGAGATTAGTATTTGTACTTGGAACCATATAAATACTGTATAATTATTTGCTAAATAATATAAAAAATAACAGATTTCTTTTATATTTAAAGATTTCTTTAGGAGATGAAAACATTTTTATTATATTAAATTTTTTTTTACTTTCGTGCTTATGACAAATTAAAGCTATAGAAGGATGCCATCAAATGACAAACTTAAGAACAATATAAATGGAACAGTGGCAAACAGGTTCTCTGACTTTCATGTGCACCCTAATATTTTTAAAATCTATGGACGTGAAAAAGGATTCCTGACAATGTTTTTACATGTAAAACAAAAAGTCAAAAGGGGAAAAAATGAAACAAAATAAAAAACAAAGACAAACACTAGCATTCAAATGGAAAAAATTGTGCTGCCCCTTTGACAAATCTCTGAGAAAGTGTATTAATACTGGAACTTCCACTACTGTTATTAAGTCTCTTATGTCACCACAGTGTTGTGGGACACAGGGCAGTGTAGCAGACATGGTGATGGTGGCTCATAGTATTTAAAATTGTAGCTTGCAAAATTAGGAACATTAGACAAGTAATTCTATTTATAACTGAAATAATTCTTAAAGATATTATGAGTTTCTACTCATATAGCAGTATCAGAGTGACTACTTTTAATGACTTCTGAACAACTCAATGTAATATGCAATCAGGCTAGCTTTGAGGACAGTGTAAAGACGTAGGAACAGAGTTAGTGTTCAAAGTAAACTTCATTTTTGTTCATGATAAACAAGACTGTGCTAAGCATGACAGTGTTTGACAAAACTTCTATATTAAGAATGAGCTGTTTTTATAGAAGGTCACACTGTGTGCACTCTTGATGTTTACACAGTTTTCAAATCCCTTTGTTATTTTTCCCCATTATCAATGTTGAGGTATTGAAAAGCAACAATGTGCTATCCAATGCAGTAGCCATTGCCAAATATGACTATTTAATTTTAAATTTATTAAAATAAACTAAGCCAGGTACTGTGTGGCTCATGCCTGTAATCCTAGCTACTTGGGAGGCTGAGGCAGGAGGATTGCTTGAGGCCAGGAGTTTGAGACCAGCCTGGGTAACATTGTGAGATCTTATGTCTATATAAAATAAAGAAAACACCTGGCATGGTGGCACCTGGCTGTAGTCCCAGTGCCTTAGGAGATTGAGGCAGGAGGATTGCTTGAGCCCAGGAATTTGAGGCTGCAATGAGCTATGGTTGTGCCACTGTACTCCAGCTTGGGCTAGAGAGCAAGACTTTGTCTCTAAAAATAAATGAATGAATAAATAAATAAACTCTAAATTCAGTTCCTCAGTCACACTAGGTACAAACTCTCAAAAGCTACAAACAGCTAGTGGCCACTATATCAGACAGAACAGATAGAATGTCTCAAACACTGCAGAAAGTTCTATTAGGCAGTGTTAATAAGTATCATTTATTTTAGATAAATAGTATGAAACCTTAATTGCTTTGAAAATTGTACATATTTTCAATAAGTAAGGAACTTTCTTATTTTTTTTCCATTGGAAAAAAACATTCTAAAACTAAGCATAGTTATACTTCTATTCCATATATATTTCAAATCATGATGCAAAATAAGTCAGGAGCAATTAAATGTAGAATAGTCTCTGTCTATATATTAATATCAATTTAATCAACAATGTTTGCATTTTCCTATTGTTTTTAATAATATAGAAAATTTTATTTTTACCTATGAACATAGCAAAGATATCACAAACTAATTTCAAATATTATGAACTTCAGTATATTTCTAATACTATGGATCATGAATGGAATTTAACAGTGAAATACAAAGAGATCTCATATGGGCTTTCTAGTGGAGTTTAGTTCCCCAAGTCTCCAAATGACCATTTTCATAGCAATTCAGCACAGGCTCAGCATTTATGCAACATATATTCTTCATATATAATAATTTATAAAATTATGTTGATTCAAAGATTAGCAATAGAAATAGTTATCTTTAACAAAAGAGGGGCAGTTAGGTACTTTTTTCATGGTTGAAATATGTAGTATTAAATTATTCTTTATGAAAATACTAATAAAAATGACAAATTTGACCAAAAGTTTAAATATAATTATTAAAATCATTATTTAGTAAATACTTTTTGTAGATAGATGTAAAAGAGACATTCTTTGCTCCTTGAAGACTTTTCAAGGTCCTTGAAAAGACTGGAGAAAGATATATATATATATATATATAAAAGTAAGGAAAGAAGATAAAGAATCATATGCTATTAATAATTATAAAATGATTGGAATAAGTGAGTTCCATAGAAATTTTAGTCATCTAATAATCATAAAATGATTTTAAGAAATATTTATATTCCATGAAAACATTTTAATAGTCATGGTAAAAGAAACACACTATGATTAAAATGATATAGAACTCCTTACATAAAAGGTAAATATTGGGCATATGAAGTTTTTATTGGGTTGCTATAGCTCACATGGAATATAATAAAGTGTCTCTCAAGACTTGTTTTTCTTTTTTTAAGTTTAATGTAAAAGAAATACAGAAGTTCAAAATGCAAACATGGTACCTAATTGCAAACTAAACTGTAATAAAATATTACAAAACATTTTTTACAAGCAAACTTTACACACAAAGTCCAGTTTAAAAAATTCATTAAGAAATCACTTCTCATCATCTGACACATTAATCTAGCCCAGTTTGATTGTAGTAAAAGAGCATGTTTTGTGTTACTGGTATCAAAATAACTGAAATGTTTAGCTGATAATTGTTACTCATATGGATAATATTTTTAATGGATTAAACATTTAAGAATTTGACATACCCAAATTTCTTGTATAATATAACTTAGCATTGCATTTTCCTGAAGCAAGACATAAAGTGTCTTAATTCAGGCAAAATACCAGACAAAATACAAGGCATATTTTGACTATATTTCTATTTTGAATACTTGAATAAAAATTAATAACAATATTCATGTGACATTTGTTATGATGAGCATAATCAGACATATTTTCATATATAAAGATTTTTTTACAGGTAGTTTTGCTTCTATCAACAATTGTTGCCTGTTTGATATTTAAAACATGCTCTTTAATGATATTTATTATAATTCAATGAAAACAAAGCTGTTTTGACACAGGTAGCCATTCAGGGCATGAAAGATAAACTAATATTAGTAAAGTTGAAATAAATTTAAATATGTCATTTTAAAAATCCTCTACATAATTTAACTATAATTAATGCTACACAGATTATTAACTCAATTTCAATAAAAATGCAAGTTGCTTGAATCTACTTGAATTATTTGGCATAACCTTTAATATGGCTTTTAATGTTAGTAAAAGTTTATGTACTAGCCTTCAGAGGATGAATTAATCCATACTGAATATGTTTAACTCAAGCAAAAGCAATTTCTCAAGTAATTGTAGAGATCCATGCCTTAGAGGTGAGGGTATGATTCCTATACTCTCATGTAACTATAAGAATTTGGAACTCTATTATGGGGATCACATAGAATGATTTTTATTGGAATAATCCACATGTGTATGCCATGAAATATAATACAAACTTTTGAACAGTAGCTCAGAATCTTTGTACTTTTCCCCATAGTACTCAGCACAAATGCATGTGAAAATCTTGGTAAATGACTACTGAATTCGAAAAGTACTAGAGAGAATGTTTTCATTGAAAGACATACACTAAGAGGTATATGATATAAATATGATAGGTATATGATATATATACACATATTTTTCTTTTACTATAAAATATCACACAACGCAAGAATCAAATGCAGTTATCATAGGAGAATCAACCATACTACGCATTATTCAACTTCAAGTTGCATTTTTCTTCTGTAAAGTTTTTAACACATTCACTGCCATGTGAATTGTATGTAACTTACATATGAAGCCTGGGGCCTCATGAAGCACATGTAACTCACACCTCTCATCTTGGGAGCTGCAAGAACTATTTTTCAAGTTGCATATAACTCATGCACAGAAAATAAAAAATAACAAATGTTTCATAAATTATAGAGGATTGTTTTGTTTTTGATGTTTTTATTCTATTTTCATAATAAAACACTCTAGTCACAAGGGAAAAAAATTCTACTGTGGCAATGTGTTAAAATTTAATATGCTAACAATAAATTACCCAGTACTGTTTTGAATGTCCTCTTTCAGAAAAATATTACCTTCTAATATTAAAGTAAAAATTTTGAAGTAACAATGTGTATGTTTTCCCTTAATTACATATTTTCTAAAAGCAAGGATCCTCAAATTAACTATATTAGACTTTGAAGATATTTTTTACTTTGTATGTTAAAACATATTTAATACAATCTTTTAATTAATTTCTTTTTTAAAGTTGATGGCAATAATATTATTGTCTGCAGCATGTCCTTACATTTTATATTAACAAAAAAGATTTGTGCATTTGGGTCTGTTCAAAGTACCAACATAATCTTTTAAGACCTGATGCTTTGACATATTTGAGAATCAACACTTTTCTTATTTATGTTTCTTCTACCTTGACCTTAGAGAATGCAAATTGCTGCTGTAAATGGATTAATTTACTCTTCTACCAGAATAATATACTTAAAACTTTCGCAAGCCTTGAAACATGCTGAGTATGAAATATTATAATCCTCCTCTTTTTTTTTTCTCAAAGGAATTAATTGCAGGTTAAGTCTTTCCTCTTTTCATCATTTTAAAAAGTAAATGGTATTTGTGAATACTGTTATTTCTACTATAAATGAAAACAGATTAGTTTTTAATGTCATATCCTTTATTTAACAAAAAATTTAATCATTTCTTACCTGAATCCAGACCATATATATCATGAAAAACAATGATCTGAGAGATCAAAAGAATTGTGAACAATGTAGTTCTGAAAAATGAGACACGAATGGTTTTCTGAATATGGGTATGATTCAAACAGACAAGCACAGATAAATCTACATGAATGTTGCATCCGGTTCATTGAGTAGCTTATAATTTTGAAACTGTCACATGTCAGCAAATACATCAACATGGCTAGAAAATCAAAAAGGAACTACATTTCTGTTAAGTGCAATTGCTTCTAGCTCACATAAGATAACCATGACTATATTTTAAATAAAACACTAGCTTTATAAAACAAGTTAGTTTTACTCATATAAAGTAGTTTACTGTTAACTATTCCCTGAGTGAAGAA